>JAJOZX010001290.1:0-62013 GCA_023014485.1 Bathynomus jamesi
TTCATTAAGTACATTACAAGTTATTGTTAATTTACAGTTAATTACAATTAAACAGTTACTATAACTTTGTCTTGTTTTGACAGTGTTTCATATTAATAGACAATTAAGATGTTAGAAATATAGTACAAAGTACATGGGCACATAACACATATAATATAACATAACACATGATAATGTTATAAATTCGAATCAGAGCGAAAGGAGACTTTTTTTATCTTTGAGGCGCTCGAATCTGTTGTCGTGAGCGGAATTTTTGATAATAACTTACTAAGCATTTATTCGAGTTCATCTCGGGAGGTCAATATAATTAAAAATAAAAATGAAAAAAATAATACGAGAACGTTTTTTCGCGTTCTCGAACGAACCTAAAGTTTTGCATTTCATGATTGACACGAGTAAACATAGACTGATAAGTTGATAGGGCATAAGTAGACAATAGGTAGATGAATGAATAAGTAATAAAATTAATAAAGGATAGCGGTCAAGAAAGAACATGAATGTAAGAATGAGTATGGTTCAATAATAATGTTTATGCTACATATATAAATAATGACTTCTATAAAGTGTTTAGTCCTTAGGGAAATAAATGACGGGAAAATGTGACGTCATAGTTATTGAATTTTTACGTATAGTACAAATCATTGTTAGGAAGATTTACAAGAACGAATTAGAGACACAGAGTGGGAAACGTAAAGAGAATAAAGTTATTTTGTGACGTCATAGTGTATAAGTCATTATTAGAAAGATGAATTAGAAAAATACAGGAATGAATAAAGACGTACAAATCGAAATTCTATCCAAAACTCGCTTATGTGATTTTTGGTTTCTTATGTAAAAATGGACAATGAATTCATATAATGATGGTGTAGGAATTGTTCATTGTTCACTTTTTACATTACTCTCCCCTTTTAAAAATGATATTTATACAATAATTTAATAGGGTACCATTAATACAATACAAATGAGAAAATAACATCCTAACAGGGTACCATTAATACAATACAATGAGAAAATAACATCCTAACAGGGTACCATTAGTTATAATACAAATTTTATACAGAACGATTTCGCGTGGTCGAGTACAATGCAGAGTATCCAAATTTTTAAAATGACACTTGCTTACAAAATATAAAAAAATCAAAGATTAATACTTTAGTTTAGACAAACATTTAATAGGATTAATACATTAATTTAGACAACCAATTAAGTTACACAAACAAGGATATGGTTAAAAAAAATTTAGAATTTTTTTTTTTTTTTTCTGTGGGGAAAATTACATTCATAATGAATAGGAAAAAGGGAAAAATATAAATCGTACAATCTATAAGCTAATTTTTATTGACTAGTGTAGGTAAAAATAGAATTACGTAATGGATGATGTATAGACCTGTGGTCTAGTGTGTTTATGTTTGTTGGGTACAAAGTGTGTATCTGATAATTTCGAGAGAGATTAAAATTCGACTACTAAAATTCATAACCAATTACTGTAGTAGTATGTCAATTTGACTATAATTTTCGTTTGATACCTTACAAATGGTACAATAACAATTTAAGGACAGTTACTCACGAGTAATTGAACAAAATAAAATTAAAATACAAATTAAAAAAACATAAATCAATTATTGTCATTATTATTATTATTATTATAAAATTCTAAATTACAGGTATCGTTTAGTTGTCGGAAAATTAACCCAAAAATGGATCATTTAAGTGACTATAGTTACTAATATCTAATTGTAAAACACAATAAAACTTAAACTTTTAAGTTCAAAGAAATGTATAATGGTCATCAAAGAGTTAAAAATTAAAAAAAACACAACTTAACATAAATTGAGCCATCGTACCAAAGAGGAATTAACCATGGTTGAACCATTTCTCTGGTTGACACAGTTCAACTGGGGTTGGGGGTGTTAAAATAAAAATAAAAAAAACAAAGGTTGGAGTACGACATTCGGGGGAATTGAGTGACTAAGCGGGGGGGTATAAGTCTGAAATTGACAATTACATCTTTTCGTGAGCACTTTGCATGAAAAGGGAAAGACAAATCAGTGAATTTCCGTCTTACAAACAAAGAAAAAAGGTTAAACTAAAGACGCAAATCGGTCAATTCAGGTTGAATTTAATTCTCATTTAAAAAAAAAAAGGTTGAATTAAATTCTCTTGAACAACAAAAAAAGGTTGAATTCAATTGACTGCATTGAAATGAATGGGTATTTGAAACTAACAGAGACTGACTTCAAACAAAACTCTCTGACTTCAAATAAAACTCTCTGACTTCGAATCTAACTCTGACTTCGAATCTAACTCTGACTTCGAATCTAACTCTGACTTCGAATCTAACTCTGACTTGAACTCTATCAAGTATTTCTATAAAAATCTCTGGGGCGGTTGGCCGTCTTGGCGCAACCTTCTGACTTGACCTCTTATCAAGTATTCTGAAACTATCTGACTTGAACTCTTATCAAGTAGTATCTTGAAACTTAAACTGTCTTGCACTTGAACTGCTATCAAGTGAAGATTAACTGAAAACGGAAAATGACTGCACTTGATCGTTATCAAGTGGAGACGATTAACCTCTGTTTTGGTTGACCCTCTTGGTGCAACCTTCTGACTTCAAAAACTGACTTCAAAAAATGACTTCAAAAATTACTTCAAAAAATGACTTCAAAAAATGACTTCAAGTATCTCTCTAAATCTATGGGGTTTGCTTGTCCCTTTTGGTTACAACCAACTGAAACTGTCTGGAACTGAAAATGGAACTTGAAACTGCTTCAAGTACCTCTATAACTCTATAACTCTATAAACTCTCTCTAAAAACTCTCTAAACTCTCTGTAAACTCTCTCTCTCTTAATTTGCAAGTCAATTCAATTCAGTAATTGAAAAAAATTTGCAAACAAAAAATAAAAAATGTAAACAACATTTCATTCTAATGTACGGGAAGGTACATAAAATAAAATTATTCTATACTGAATATAACAGTGAAAATAACTGAAATTCTCTCTCTGAAATTAATTCTCTCTGAAATTAATTCTGTTACAATAAACTTTATGTTACAATAAACTTTCTGTTACAATAAACTTTCTGTTACAATTAACTCTCTTACAATAACTGTTTCACTAAAAAAAAGTGTATCACTGGTGTATGGAATGTTCACTGTGTTTCTTGTAAATTCTGACTTGATACTCATTATTAACTGTTAATAATAGTGACTTTTCAAGTGTTTATAAATTTCTTAAAAAAAACAACTCTTACTTAACAAGATTCCTACGGCGAAATCCTTAGAGACGTGTCCTGAAGACGTCTTGCTGGCTACTTGTTCCTGGATGAAAACTAGGCGTGAAGAACTTGGAGTCGTGACGCACCGGTTCAAGGGTGGATGTTACGAACTAGAAGTCGTGACACGCCGGTCAACTGGTTTTATCCTGATGCAGGGTAATTTCTATCTTGGCCAAAGAGTGGCCTCTTCTTAAAAATCTTCTTAAAGTAATCTTCTTCTTAAAGTAATCTTCTTCTTAAAATAATCTTTTAATCCTGATGCAGGGTAATTTCTATCTTGGCCAAAGAGTGGCCTCTTCTTAAAATAATCTTCTTATCCTGGGGCAGGGTAATTTCTATTCTTGGCCAAAGAGTGGCCTCTTCTTAAACATCTTCTTGTTAAACATCTTCTTGTTAAACATCTTCTTGTTAAACATCTTCTGGTTAAAATCTTCTGGTTAAAATCTTCTGGTTAAATCTTCTTCTTCTTAAAATAATCTTCTCATCCTGGCAATAGGGCGCCAACTTGTTTAGAATCTTCTTATCTTCTTCTTCTTCTTATCCTGGCAAGGGTCTGGGGTGTCTCGTATAGACGAGGCGTTCTTGTTAAGGGGCAAGGGGCCTCTGCCCCCTCCCCGCAGCGAGGCTGCAGTCCAAAGAAGAGTCTCGTAATGAAGTTCTCTGATGAAGTCTTATCTGAAGTACAACGATGAAGTGAAGTAATTTTACAAGTACAGTATAATATAGCCTAAATGTTTGGGGGAGACAATCGAAGGTTAAGTTTCCCCCCTTTTTTTAAACACATCAGATGTTTTTGAAAGATTTCAACTAAAAACAATAAAAAAAATATAAATAAAACTAATCGTATATTTTTGCCGAGTTTACATTTTTGACGGCGATATCATTTCGTAATAGTGCACATGAGTACAAATTGAGTACACGACTGAGTACGTATTAATTTTGGTTCATTACAATTACGATTACAATTATGGATTACAATTACCAATTAATTCATATTCACTCATTGTTTAATTACACTTCTATTAAAGTACATTCTTACATTATAAATTAAATCATTACATTTAATTAGTTTCACTGAAGTACATTACAAGTTATTGTTCATTACAGTTTCATTAAGTACATTACAAGTTATTGTTAATTTACAGTTAATTACAATTAAACAGTTACTATAACTTTGTCTTGTTTTGACAGTGTTTCATATTAATAGACAATTAAGATGTTAGAAATATAGTACAAAGTACATGGGCACATAACACACATAATATAACATAACACATGATAATGTTATAAATTCGAATCAGAGCGAAAGGAGACTTTTTTTATCTTTGAGGCGCTCGAATCTGTTGTCGTGAGCGGAATTTTTGATAATAACTTACTAAGCATTTATTCGAGTTCATCTCGGGAGGTCAATATAATTAAAAATAAAAATGAAAAAAATAATACGAGAACGTTTTTTCGCGTTCTCGAACGAACCTAAAGTTTTGCATTTCATGATTGACACGAGTAAACATAGACTGATAAGTTGATAGGGCATAAGTAGACAATAGGTAGATGAATGAATAAGTAATAAAATTAATAAAGGATAGCGGTCAAGAAAGAACATGAATGTAAGAATGAGTATGGTTCAATAATAATGTTTATGCTACATAATATAAATAATGACTTCTATAAAGTGTTTAGTCCTTAGGGAAATAAATGACGGGAAAATGTGACGTCATAGTTATTGAATTTTTACGTATAGTACAAATCATTGTTAGGAAGATTTACAAGAACGAATTAGAGACACAGAGTGGGAAACGTAAAGAGAATAAAGTTATTTTGTGACGTCATAGTGTATAAGTCATTATTAGAAAGATGAATTAGAAAAATACAGGAATGAATAAAGACGTACAAATCGAAATTCTATCCAAAACTCGCTTATGTGATTTTTGGTTTCTTATGTAAAAATGGACAATGAATTCATATAATGATGGTGTAGGAATTGTTCATTGTTCACTTTTTACATTACTCTCCCCTTTTAAAAATGATATTTATACAATAATTTAATAGGGTACCATTAATACAATACAAATGAGAAAATAACATCCTAACAGGGTACCATTAATACAATACAATGAGAAAATAACATCCTAACAGGGTACCATTAGTTATAATACAAATTTTATACAGAACGATTTCGCGTGGTCGAGTACAATGCAGAGTATCCAAATTTTTAAAATGACACTTGCTTACAAAATATAAAAAATCAAAGATTAATACTTTAGTTTAGACAAACATTTAATAGGATTAATACATTAATTTAGACAACCAATTAAGTTACACAAAAGGATATGGTTAAAAAAAATTTAGAATTTTTTTTTTTTTTTTTCTGTGGGGAAAATTACATTCATAATGAATAGGAAAAAGGGAAAAATATAAATCGTACAATCTATAAGCTAATTTTTATTGACTAGTGTAGGTAAAAAAGAATTACGTAATGGATGATGTATAGACCTGTGGTCTAGTGTGTTTATGTTTGTTGGGTACAAAGTGTGTATCTGATAATTTCGAGACAGATTAAAATTCGACTACTAAAATTCATAACCATATACTGTAGTAGTATGTCAATTTGACTATAATTTTCGTTTGATACCTTACAAATGGTACAATAACAATTTAAGGACAGTTACTCACGAGTAATTGAACAAAATAAAATTAAAATACAAATTAAAAAAACATAAATCAATTATTGTCATTATTATTATTATTATTATAAAATTCTAAATTACAGGTATCGTTTAGTTGTCGGAAAATTAACCCAAAAATGGATCATTTAAGTGACTATAGTTACTAATATCTAATTGTAAAACACAATAAAACTTAAACTTTTAAGTTCAAAGAAATGTATAATGGTCATCAAAGAGTTAAAAATTAAAAAAAACACAACTTAACATAAATTGAGCCATCGTACCAAAGAGGAATTAACCATGGTTGAACCATTTCTCTGGTTGACACAGTTCAACTGGGGTTGGGGGTGTTAAAATAAAAAAAAAAAAGACAAAGGTTGGAGTACGACATTTGGGGGAATTGAGTGACTAAGCGGGGGGGTATAAGTCTGAAATTGACAATTACATCTTTTCGTGAGCACTTTGCATGAAAAGGGAAAGACAAATCAGTGAATTTCCGTCTTACAAACAAAGAAAAAAGGTTAAACTAAAGACGCAAATCGGTCAATTCAGGTTGAATTTAATTCTCATTTAAAAAAAAAAAGAATTAAATTCTCTTGAACAACAAAAAAAAGGTTGAATTCAATTGACTGCATTGAAATGAATGGGTATTTGAAACTAACAGAGACTGACTTAAAACAAAACTCTCTGACTTCAAATAAAACTCTCTGACTTCGAATCTAACTCTGACTTCGAATCTAACTCTGACTTCGAATCTAACTCTGACTTCGAATCTAACTCTGACTTGAACTCTATCAAGTATTTCTATAAAAATCTCTGGGGCGGTTGGCCGTCTTGGCGCAACCTTCTGACTTGACCTCTTATCAAGTATTCTGAAACTATCTGACTTGAACTCTTATCAAGTAGTATCTTGAAACTTAAACTGTCTTGCACTTGAACTGCTATCAAGTGAAGATTAACTGAAAACGGAAAATGACTGCACTTGATCGTTATCAAGTGGAGACGATTAACCTCTGTTTTGGTTGACCCTCTTGGTGCAACCTTCTGACTTCAAAAACTGACTTCAAAATGACTTCAAAAAACTTCAAAAATGACTTCAAAAATGACTTGACTTCAAAAAATGACTTCAAAAAATGACTTCAAGTATCTCTCTAAATCTATGGGGTTTGCTTGTCCCTTTTGGTTACAACCAACTGAAACTGTCTGGAACTGAAAATGGAACTTGAAACTGCTTCAAGTACCTCTATAACTCTATAACTCTATAAACTCTCTCTAAAAACTCTCTAAACTCTCTGTAAACCTCTCTCTCTTAATTTGCAAGTCAATTCAATTCAGTAATTGAAAAAAATTTGCAAACAAAAAATAAAAAATGTAAACAACATTTCATTCTAATGTACGGGAAGGTACATAAAATAAAATTATTCTATACTGAATATAACAGTGAAAATAACTGAAATTCTCTCTCTGAAATTAATTCTCTCTGAAATTAATTCTGTTACAATAAACTTTATGTTACAATAAACTTTCTGTTACAATAAACTTTCTGTTACAATTAACTCTCTTACAATAACTGTTTCACTAAAAAAAAGTGTATCACTGGTGTATGGAATGTTCACTGTGTTTCTTGTAAATTCTGACTTGATACTCATTATTAACTGTTAATAATAGTGATTTTTCAAGTGTTTATAAATTTCTTAAAAAAACAACTCTTACTTAACAAGATTCCTACGGCGAAATCCTTAGAGACGTGTCCTGAAGACGTCTTGCTGGCTACTTGTTCCTGGATGAAAACTAGGCGTGAAGAACTTGGAGTCGTGACGCACCGGTTCAAGGGTGGATGTTACGAACTAGAAGTCGTGACACGCCGGTCAACTGGTTTTATCCTGATGCAGGGTAATTTCTATCTTGGCCAAAGAGTGGCCTCTTCTTAAAAATCTTCTTAAAGTAATCTTCTTCTTAAAGTAATCTTCTTAAAATAATCTTTTAATCCTGATGCAGGGTAATTTCTATCTTGGCCAAAGAGTGGCCTCTTCTTAAAATAATCTTCTTATCCTGGGGCAGGGTAATTTCTATTCTTGGCCAAAGAGTGGCCTCTTCTTAAACATCTTCTTGTTAAACATCTTCTTGTTAAACATCTTCTTGTTAAACATCTTCTGGTTAAAATCTTCTGGTTAAAATCTTCTGGTTAAAATCTTCTTCTTCTTAAAATAATCTTCTCATCCTGGCAATAGGGCGCCAACTTGTTTAGAATCTTCTTATCTTCTTCTTCTTCTTATCCTGGCAAGGGTCTGGGGTGTCTCGTATAGACGAGGCGTTCTTGTTAAGGGGCAAGGGGCCTCTGCCCCCTCCCCGCAGCGAGGCTGCAGTCCAAAGAAGAGTCTCGTAATGAAGTTCTCTGATGAAGTCTTATCTGAAGTACAACGATGAAGTGAAGTAATTTTACAAGTACAGTATAATATAGCCTAAATGTTTGGGGGAGACAATCGAAGGTTAAGTTTCCCCCCTTTTTTTAAACACATCAGATGTTTTTGAAAGATTTCAACTAAAAACAATAAAAATATAAATAAAATAATCGTATATTTTTGCCGAGTTTACATTTTTTGACGGCGATATCATTTCGTAATAGTGCACATGAGTACAAATTGAGTACACGACTGAGTACGTATTAATTTTGGTTCATTACAATTACGATTACAATTATGGATTACAATTACCAATTAATTCATATTCACTCATTGTTTAATTACACTTCTATTAAAGTACATTCTTACATTATAAATTAAATCATTACATTTAATTAGTTTCACTGAAGTACATTACAAGTTATTGTTCATTACAGTTTCATTAAGTACATTACAAGTTATTGTTAATTTACAGTTAATTACAATTAAACAGTTACTATAACTTTGTCTTGTTTTGACAGTGTTTCATATTAATAGACAATTAAGATGTTAGAAATATAGTACAAAGTACATGGGCACATAACACACATAATATAACATAACACATGATAATGTTATAAATTCGAATCAGAGCGAAAGGAGACTTTTTTTATCTTTGAGGCGCTCGAATCTGTTGTCGTGAGCGGAATTTTTGATAATAACTTACTAAGCATTTATTCGAGTTCATCTCGGGAGGTCAATATAATTAAAAATAAAAATGAAAAAAATAATACGAGAACGTTTTTTCGCGTTCTCGAACGAACCTAAAGTTTTGCATTTCATGATTGACACGAGTAAACATAGACTGATAAGTTGATAGGGCATAAGTAGACAATAGGTAGATGAATGAATAAGTAATAAAATTAATAAAGGATAGCGGTCAAGAAGAACATGAATGTAAGAATGAGTATGGTTCAATAATAATGTTTATGCTACATAATATATAAATAATGACTTCTATAAAGTGTTTAGTCCTTAGGGAAATAAATGACGGGAAAATGTGACGTCATAGTTATTGAATTTTTACGTATAGTACAAATCATTGTTAGGAAGATTTACAAGAACGAATTAGAGACACAGAGTGGGAAACGTAAAGAGAATAAAGTTATTTTGTGACGTCATAGTGTATAAGTCATTATTAGAAAGATGAATTAGAAAAATACAGGAATGAATAAAGACGTACAAATCGAAATTCTATCCAAAACTCGCTTATGTGATTTTTGGTTTCTTATGTAAAAATGGACAATGAATTCATATAATGATGGTGTAGGAATTGTTCATTGTTCACTTTTTACATTACTCTCCCCTTTTAAAAATGATATTTATACAATAATTTAATAGGGTACCATTAATACAATACAAATGAGAAAATAACATCCTAACAGGGTACCATTAATACAATACAATGAGAAAATAACATCCTAACAGGGTACCATTAGTTATAATACAAATTTTATACAGAACGATTTCGCGTGGTCGAGTACAATGCAGAGTATCCAAATTTTTAAAATGACACTTGCTTACAAAATATTAAAAAATCAAAGATTAATACTTTAGTTTAGACAAACATTTAATAGGATTAATACATTAATTTAGACAACCAATTAAGTTAGACAAACAAGGATATGGTTAAAAAAAATTTAGAATTTTTTTTTTTTTTTTTGTGGGGAAAATTACATTCATAATGAATAGGAAAAAGGGAAAAATATAAATCGTACAATCTATAAGCTAATTTTTATTGACTAGTGTAGGTAAAAATAGAATTACGTAATGGATGATGTATAGACCTGTGGTCTAGTGTGTTTATGTTTGTTGGGTACAAAGTGTGTATCTGATAATTTCGAGACAGATTAAAATTCGACTACTAAAATTCATAACCATATACTGTACTAGTATATCAATTTGACTATAATTTTCGTTTGATACCTTACAAATGGTACAATAACAATTTAAGGACAGTTACTCACGAGTAATTGAACAAAATAAAATTAAAATACAAATTAAAAAAACATAAATCAATTATTGTCATTATTATTATTATTATTATAAAATTCTAAATTACAGGTATCGTTTAGTTGTCGGAAAATTAACCCAAAAATGGATCATTTAAGTGACTATAGTTACTAACTAATTGTAAAACACAATAAAACTTAAACTTTTAAGTTCAAAGAAATGTATAATGGTCATCAAAGAGTTAAAAATAAAAAAAACACAACTTAAACAGTTTCATTAAAGTACATTACAAGTTATTGTTAATTTACAGTTAATTACAATTAAACAGTTACTATAACTTTGTCTTGTTTTGACAGTGTTTCATATTAATAGACAATTAAGATGTTAGAAATATAGTACAAAGTACATGGGCACATAACACACATAATATAACATAACACATGATAATGTTATAAATTCGAATCAGAGCGAAAGGAGACTTTTTTTATCTTTGAGGCGCTCGAATCTGTTGTCGTGAGCGGAATTTTTGATAATAACTTACTAAGCATTTATTCGAGTTCATCTCGGGAGGTCAATATAATTAAAAATAAAAATGAAAAAAATAATACGAGAACGTTTTTTCGCGTTCTCGAACGAACCTAAAGTTTTGCATTTCATGATTGACACGAGTAAACATAGACTGATAAGTTGATAGGGCATAAGTAGACAATAGGTAGATGAATGAATAAGTAATAAAATTAATAAAGGATAGCGGTCAAGAAGAACATGAATGTAAGAATGAGTATGGTTCAATAATAATGTTTATGCTACATAACATATAAATAATGACTTCTATAAAGTGTTTAGTCCTTAGGGAAATAAATGACGGGAAAATGTGACGTCATAGTTATTGAATTTTTACGTATAGTACAAATCATTGTTAGGAAGATTTACAAGAACGAATTAGAGACACAGAGTGGGAAACGTAAAGAGAATAAAGTTATTTTGTGACGTCATAGTGTATAAGTCATTATTAGAAAGATGAATTAGAAAAATACAGGAATGAATAAAGACGTACAAATCGAAATTCTATCCAAAACTCGCTTATGTGATTTTTGGTTTCTTATGTAAAAATGGACAATGAATTCATATAATGATGGTGTAGGAATTGTTCATTGTTCACTTTTTACATTACTCTCCCCTTTTAAAAATGATATTTATACAATAATTTAATAGGGTACCATTAATACAATACAAATGAGAAAATAACATCCTAACAGGGTACCATTAATACAATACAATGAGAAAATAACATCCTAACAGGGTACCATTAGTTATAATACAAATTTTATACAGAACGATTTCGCGTGGTCGAGTACAATGCAGTATCCAAATTTTTAAAATGACACTTGCTTACAAAATATAAAAAAATCAAAGATTAATACTTTAGTTTAGACAAACATTTAATAGGATTAATACATTAATTTAGACAACCAATTAAGTTACACAAACAAGGATATGGTTAAAAAAAATTTAGAATTTTTTTTTTTTTTTTTCTGTGGGGAAAATTACATTCATAATGAATAGGAAAAAGGGAAAAATATAAATCGTACAATCTATAAGCTAATTTTTATTGACTAGTGTAGGTAAAAATAGAATTACGTAATGGATGATGTATAGACCTGTGGTCTAGTGTGTTTATGTTTGTTGGGTACAAAGTGTGTATCTGATAATTTCGAGACAGATTAAAATTCGACTACTAAAATTCATAACCATATACTGTAGTAGTATGTCAATTTGACTATAATTTTCGTTTGATACCTTACAAATGGTACAATAACAATTTAAGGACAGTTACTCACGAGTAATTGAACAAAATAAAATTAAAATACAAATTAAAAAAACATAAATCAATTATTGTCATTATTATTATTATTATTATAAAATTCTAAATTACAGGTATCGTTTAGTTGTCGGAAAATTAACCCAAAAATGGATCATTTAAGTGACTATAGTTACTAATATCTAATTGTAAAACACAATAAAACTTAAACTTTTAAGTTCAAAGAAATGTATAATGGTCATCAAAGAGTTAAAAATTAAAAAAAAAAACTTAACATAAATTGAGCCATCGTACCAAAGAGGAATTAACCATGGTTGAACCATTTCTCTGGTTGACACAGTTCAACTGGGGTTGGGGGTGTTAAAATAAAAATAAAAAAAAGACAAAGGTTGGAGTACGACATTTGGGGAATTGAGTGACTAAGCGGGGGGTATAAGTCTGAAATTGACAATTACATCTTTTCGTGAGCACTTTGCATGAAAAGGGAAAGACAAATCAGTGAATTTCCGTCTTACAAACAAAGAAAAAAGGTTAAACTAAAGACGCAAATCGGTCAATTCAGGTTGAATTTAATTCTCATTTAAAAAAAAAAGGTTGAATTAAATTCTCTTGAACAACAAAAAAAAGGTTGAATTCAATTGACTGCATTGAAATGAATGGGTATTTGAAACTAACAGAGACTGACTTAAAACAAAACTCTCTGACTTCAAATAAAACTCTCTGACTTCGAATCTAACTCTGACTTCGAATCTAACTCTGACTTCGAATCTAACTCTGACTTCGAATCTAACTCTGACTTGAACTCTATCAAGTATTTCTATAAAAATCTCTGGGGCGGTTGGCCGTCTTGGCGCAACCTTCTGACTTGACCTCTTATCAAGTATTCTGAAACTATCTGACTTGAACTCTTATCAAGTAGTATCTTGAAACTTAAACTGTCTTGCACTTGAACTGCTATCAAGTGAAGATTAACTGAAAACGGAAAATGACTGCACTTGATCGTTATCAAGTGGAGACGATTAACCTCTGTTTTGGTTGACCCTCTTGGTGCAACCTTCTGACTTCAAAAACTGACTTCAAAAAATGACTTCAAAAATGACTTCAAAAAATGACTTCAAAAAAATGACTTCAAAAATGACTTCAATCTCTCTCTAAATCTATGGGGTTTGCTTGTCCCTTTTGGTTACAACCAACTGAAACTGTCTGGAACTGAAAATGGAACTTGAAACTGCTTCAAGTACCTCTATAACTCTATAACTCTATAAACTCTCTCTAAAAACTCTCTAAACTCTCTGTAAACTCTCTCTCTCTTAATTTGCAAGTCAATTCAATTCAGTAATTGAAAAAAATTTGCAAACAAAAAATAAAAAATGTAAACAACATTTCATTCTAATGTACGGGAAGGTACATAAAATAAAATTATTCTATACTGAATATAACAGTGAAAATAACTGAAATTCTCTCTCTGAAATTAATTCTCTCTGAAATTAATTCTGTTACAATAAACTTTATGTTACAATAAACTTTCTGTTACAATAAACTTTCTGTTACAATTAACTCTCTTACAATAACTGTTTCACTAAAAAAAAGTGTATCACTGGTGTATGGAATGTTCACTGTGTTTCTTGTAAATTCTGACTTGATACTCATTATTAACTGTTAATAATAGTGACTTTTCAAGTGTTTATAAATTTCTTAAAAAAAACAACTTACTTAACAAGATTCCTACGGCGAAATCCTTAGAGACGTGTCCTGAAGACGTCTTGCTGGCTACTTGTTCCTGGATGAAAACTAGGCGTGAAGAACTTGGAGTCGTGACGCACCGGTTCAAGGGTGGATGTTACGAACTAGAAGTCGTGACACGCCGGTCAACTGGTTTTATCCTGATGCAGGGTAATTTCTATCTTGGCCAAAGAGTGGCCTCTTCTTAAAAATCTTCTTAAAGTAATCTTCTTCTTAAAGTAATCTTCTTAAAATAATCTTTTAATCCTGATGCAGGGTAATTTCTATCTTGGCCAAAGAGTGGCCTCTTCTTAAAATAATCTTCTTATCCTGGGGCAGGGTAATTTCTATTCTTGGCCAAAGAGTGGCCTCTTCTTAAACATCTTCTTGTTAAACATCTTCTTGTTAAACATCTTCTTGTTAAACATCTTCTGGTTAAAATCTTCTGGTTAAAATCTTCTGGTTAAAATCTTCTTCTTCTTAAAATAATCTTCTCATCCTGGCAATAGGGCGCCAACTTGTTTAGAATCTTCTTATCTTCTTCTTCTTCTTATCCTGGCAAGGGTCTGGGTGTCTCGTATAGACGAGGCGTTCTTGTTAAGGGGCAAGGGGCCTCTGCCCCCTCCCCGCAGCGAGGCTGCAGTCCAAAGAAGAGTCTCGTAATGAAGTTCTCTGATGAAGTCTTATCTGAAGTACAACGATGAAGTGAAGTAATTTTACAAGTACAGTATAATATAGCCTAAATGTTTGGGGGAGACAATCGAAGGTTAAGTTTCCCCCCTTTTTTTAAACACATCAGATGTTTTTGAAAGATTTCAACTAAAAACAATAAAAAAATATAAATAAAATAATCGTATATTTTTGCCGAGTTTACATTTTTTGACGGCGATATCATTTCGTAATAGTGCACATGAGTACAAATTGAGTACACGACTGAGTACGTATTAATTTTGGTTCATTACAATTACGATTACAATTATGGATTACAATTACCAATTAATTCATATTCACTCATTGTTTAATTACACTTCTATTAAAGTACATTCTTACATTATAAATTAAATCATTACATTTAATTAGTTTCACTGAAGTACATTACAAGTTATTGTTCATTACAGTTTCATTAAGTACATTACAAGTTATTGTTAATTTACAGTTAATTACAATTAAACAGTTACTATAACTTTGTCTTGTTTTGACAGTGTTTCATATTAATAGACAATTAAGATGTTAGAAATATAGTACAAAGTACATGGGCACATAACACACATAATATAACATAACACATGATAATGTTATAAATTCGAATCAGAGCGAAAGGAGACTTTTTTTATCTTTGAGGCGCTCGAATCTGTTGTCGTGAGCGGAATTTTTGATAATAACTTACTAAGCATTTATTCGAGTTCATCTCGGGAGGTCAATATAATTAAAAATAAAAATGAAAAAAATAATACGAGAACGTTTTTTCGCGTTCTCGAACGAACCTAAAGTTTTGCATTTCATGATTGACACGAGTAAACATAGACTGATAAGTTGATAGGGCATAAGTAGACAATAGGTAGATGAATGAATAAGTAATAAAATTAATAAAGGATAGCGGTCAAGAAAGAACATGAATGTAAGAATGAGTATGGTTCAATAATAATGTTTATGCTACATAACATATAAATAATGACTTCTATAAAGTGTTTAGTCCTTAGGGAAATAAATGACGGGAAAATGTGACGTCATAGTTATTGAATTTTTACGTATAGTACAAATCATTGTTAGGAAGATTTACAAGAACGAATTAGAGACACAGAGTGGGAAACGTAAAGAGAATAAAGTTATTTTGTGACGTCATAGTGTATAAGTCATTATTAGAAAGATGAATTAGAAAAATACAGGAATGAATAAAGACGTACAAATCGAAATTCTATCCAAAACTCGCTTATGTGATTTTGGTTTCTTATGTAAAAATGGACAATGAATTCATATAATGATGGTGTAGGAATTGTTCATTGTTCACTTTTTACATTACTCTCCCCTTTTAAAAATGATATTTATACAATAATTTAATAGGGTACCATTAATACAATACAAATGAGAAAATAACATCCTAACAGGGTACCATTAATACAATACAATGAGAAAATAACATCCTAACAGGGTACCATTAGTTATAATACAAATTTTATACAGAACGATTTCGCGTGGTCGAGTACAATGCAGAGTATCCAAATTTTTAAAATGACACTTGCTTACAAAATATAAAAAATCAAAGATTAATACTTTAGTTTAGACAAACATTTAATAGGATTAATACATTAATTTAGACAACCAATTAAGTTACACAAACAAGGATATGGTTAAAAAAAATTTAGAATTTTTTTTTTTTTTTTTCTGTGGGGAAAATTACATTCATAATGAATAGGAAAAAGGGAAAAATATAAATCGTACAATCTATAAGCTAATTTTTATTGACTAGTGTAGGTAAAAATAGAATTACGTAATGGATGATGTATAGACCTGTGGTCTAGTGTGTTTATGTTTGTTGGGTACAAAGTGTGTATCTGATAATTTCGAGACAGATTAAAATTCGACTACTAAAATTCATAACCATATACTGTAGTAGTATGTCAATTTGACTATAATTTTCGTTTGATACCTTACAAATGGTACAATAACAATTTAAGGACAGTTACTCACGAGTAATTGAACAAAATAAAATTAAAATACAAATTAAAAAACATAAATCAATTATTGTCATTATTATTATTATTATTATAAAATTCTAAATTACAGGTATCGTTTAGTTGTCGGAAAATTAACCCAAAAATGGATCATTTAAGTGACTATAGTTACTAATATCTAATTGTAAAACACAATAAAACTTAAACTTTTAAGTTCAAAGAAATGTATAATGGTCATCAAAGAGTTAAAAATAAAAAAAAACAACTTAACAGTTTCATTAAAGTACATTACAAGTTATTGTTAATTTACAGGTAATTACAATTAAACAGTTACTATAACTTTGTCTTGTTTTGACAGTGTTTCATATTAATAGACAATTAAGATGTTAGAAATATAGTACAAAGTACATGGGCACATAACACACATAATATAACATAACACATGATAATGTTATAATTCGAATCAGAGCGAAAGGAGACTTTTTTTATCTTGAGGCGCTCGAATCTGTTGTCGTGAGCGGAATTTTTGATAATAACTTACTAAGCATTTATTCGAGTTCATCTCGGGAGGTCAATATAATTAAAATAAAAATGAAAAAAATAATACGAGAACGTTTTTTCGCATTCTCGAACGAACCTAAAGTTTTGCATTTCATGATTGACACGAGTAAACATAGACTGATAAGTTGATAGGGCATAAGTAACAATAGGTAGATGAATGAATAAGTAATAAAATTAATAAAGGATAGCGGTCAAGGAAACATGAATGTAAGAATGAGTATGGTTCAATAATAATGTTTATGCTACATAATATATAAATAATGACTTCTATAAAGTGTTTAGTCCTTAGGGAAATAAATGACGGAAAATATGACGTCATAGTTATTGAATTTTTACGTATAGTACAAATCATTGTTAGGAAGATTACAAGAACGAATTAGAGACACAGAGTGGGAAACGTAAAGAGAATAAAGTTATTTTGTGACGTCATAGTGTATAAGTCATTATTAGAAAGATGAATTAGAAAAATACAGGAATGAATAAAGACGTACAAATCGAAATTCTATCCAAAACTCGCTTATGTTGATTTTTGGTTTCTTAGTAAAAATGGACAATGAATTCATATAATGATGGTGTAGGAATTGTTCATTGTTCACTTTTTACATTACTCTCCCCTTTTAAAAATGATATTTATACAATAATTTAATAGGGTACCATTAATACAAACAAATGAGAAATAACATCCTAACAGGGTACCATTAATACAATACAATGAGAAAAACATCCTAACAGGGTACCATTAGTTATAATACAAATTTTATACAGAACGATTTCGCGTGGTCGAGTACAATGCAGTTTCCAATTTTTAAAATGACACTTGCTTACAAAATATTAAAAAATCAAAGATTTATACTTTAGTTTAGACAAACATTTAACAGGATTAATACATTAATTTAGACAACCAATTAAGTTAGACAAAGAAGGATATGGTTAAAAAAAAATTAGAATTTTTTTTTTTTTTTTTTTTCTGTGGGAAAATTACATTCATAATGAATAGGAAAGGGAAAAATATAAATCGTACAATCTATAAGCTAATTTTTATTGACTAGTGTAGGTAAAAAGAATTACGTAATGGATGATGTATAGACCTGTGGTCTAGTGTGTTTATGTTTGTTGGGTACAAAGTGTGTATCTGATAATTTCGAGACAGATTAAAATTCGACTACTAAAATTCATAACCATGTAGTGTAGTAGTATGTCAATTTGACTATAATTTTCGTTTGATACCTTCAAATGGTACAATAACAATTAAGGACAGTTACTCACGAGTATTGAACAAAATAAAATTAAATACAAATTAAAAAACATAATCAATTATTGTCATTATTATTATTATTATTATAAAATTCTAAATTACAGGTATCGTTTAGTTGTCGGAAAATTAACCCAAAAATGGATCATTTAAGTGACTATAGTTACTAATATCTAATTGTAAAACACAATAAAACTTAAACTTTTAAGTTCAAAGAAATGTATAATGGTCATCAAAGAGTTAAAAATAAAAAAAAAACAAACTTAACAGTTTCATTAAAGTACATTACAAGTTATTGTTAATTTACAGGTAATTACAATTAAACAGTTACTATAACTTTGTCTTGTTTTGACAGTGTTTCATATTAATAGACAATTAAGATGTTAGAATATAGTACAAAGTACATGGGCACATACACACATATATAAAACAATAACACATGATAATGTTATAAATTCGAATCAGAGCGAAAGGAGACTTTTTTTATCTTTGAGGCGCTCGAATCTGTTGTCGTGAGCGGAATTTTTGATAATAACTTACTAAGCATTTATTCGAGTTCATCTCGGGAGGTCAATATAATTAAAATAAAAATGAAAAAAATAATACGAGAACGTTTTTTCGCATTCTCGAACGAACTAAAGTTTGCATTTCATGATTGACACGAGTAAACATAGACTGATAAGTTGATAGGGCATAAGTAGACAATAGGTAGATGAATGAATAAGTAATAAAATTAATAAAGGATAGCGGTCAAGGAAGAACATGAATGTAAGAATGAGTATGGTTCAATAATAATGTTTATGCTACATAATATATAAATAATGACTTCTATAAAGTGTTTAGTCCTTAGGGAAATAAATGACGGGAAATGTGACGTCATAGTTATTGAATTTTTACGTATAGTACAAATCATTGTTAGGAAGATTTACAAGAACGAATTAGAGACACAGAGTGGGAAACGTAAAGAGAATAAAGTTATTTTGTGACGTCATAGTGTATAAGTCATTATTAGAAAGATGAATTAGAAAAAATACAGGAATGAATAAAGACGTACAAATCGAAATTCTATCCAAAACTCGCTTATGTGATTTTTGGTTTCTTATGTAAAAATGGACAATGAATTCATATAATGATGGTGTAGGAATTGTTCATTGTTCACTTTTTACATTACTCTCCCTTTTAAAAATGATATTTATACAATAATTTAATAGGGTACCATTAATACAATACAAATGAGAAAATAACATCCTAACAGGGTACCATTAATACAATACAATGAGAAAATAACATCCTAACAGGGTACCATTAGTTATAATACAAATTTTATACAGAACGATTTCGCGTGGTCGAGTACAATGCAGTTTCCAAATTTTTAAAATGACACTTGCTTACAAAATATTAAAAAATCAAAGATTTATACTTTAGTTTAGACAAACATTTAACAGGATTAATACATTAATTTAGACAACCAATTAAGTTAGACAAAAGGATATGGTTAAAAAAAATTAGAATTTTTTTTTTTTTTTTTTCTGTGGGGAAAATTACATTCATAATGAATAGGAAAAAGGGAAAAATATAAATCGTACAATCTATAAGCTAATTTTTATTGACTAGTGTAGGTAAAAATAGAATTACGTAATGGATGATGTATAGACCTGTGGTCTAGTGTGTTTATGTTTGTTGGGTACAAAGTGTGTATCTGATAATTTCGAGACAGATTAAAATTCGACTACTAAAATTCATAACCATGTAGTGTAGTAGTATGTCAATTTGACTATAATTTTCGTTTGATACCTTACAAATGGTACAATAACAATTTAAGGACAGTTACTCACGAGTAATTGAACAAAATAAAATTAAAATACAAATTAAAAAAACATAAATCAATTATTGTCATTATTATTATTATTATTATAAAATTCTAAATTACAGGTATCGTTTAGTTGTCGGAAAATTAACCCAAAAATGGATCATTTAAGTGACTATAGTTACTAATATCTAATTGTAAAACACAATAAAAACTTAAACTTTTAAGTTCAAAGAAATGTATAATGGTCATCAAAGAGTTAAAAATAAAAAAAAAAAAACTTAACAGTTTCATTAAAGTACATTACAAGTTATTGTTAATTTACAGTTAATTACAATTAAACAGTTACTATAACTTTGTCTTGTTTTGACAGTGTTTCATATTAATAGACAATTAAGATGTTAGAAATATAGTACAAAGTACATGGGCACATAACACACATAATATAACATAACACATGATAATGTTATAAATTCGAATCAGAGCGAAAGGAGACTTTTTTTATCTTTGAGGCGCTCGAATCTGTTGTCGTGAGCGGAATTTTTGATAATAACTTACTAAGCATTTATTCGAGTTCATCTCGGGAGGTCAATATAATTAAAAATAAAAATGAAAAAAATAATACGAGAACGTTTTTTCGCGTTCTCGAACGAACCTAAAGTTTTGCATTTCATGATTGACACGAGTAAACATAGACTGATAAGTTGATAGGGCATAAGTAGACAATAGGTAGATGAATGAATAAGTAATAAAATTAATAAAGGATAGCGGTCAAGAAGAACATGAATGTAAGAATGAGTATGGTTCAATAATAATGTTTATGCTACATAACATATAAATAATGACTTCTATAAAGTGTTTAGTCCTTAGGGAAATAAATGACGGGAAAATGTGACGTCATAGTTATTGAATTTTTACGTATAGTACAAATCATTGTTAGGAAGATTTACAAGAACGAATTAGAGACACAGAGTGGGAAACGTAAAGAGAATAAAGTTATTTTGTGACGTCATAGTGTATAAGTCATTATTAGAAAGATGAATTAGAAAAATACAGGAATGAATAAAGACGTACAAATCGAAATTCTATCCAAAACTCGCTTATGTGATTTTTGGTTTCTTATGTAAAAATGGACAATGAATTCATATAATGATGGTGTAGGAATTGTTCATTGTTCACTTTTTACATTACTCTCCCCTTTTAAAAATGATATTTATACAATAATTTAATAGGGTACCATTAATACAATACAAATGAGAAAATAACATCCTAACAGGGTACCATTAATACAATACAATGAGAAAATAACATCCTAACAGGGTACCATTAGTTATAATACAAATTTTATACAGAACGATTTCGCGTGGTCGAGTACAATGCAGAGTATCCAAATTTTTAAAATGACACTTGCTTACAAAATATAAAAAATCAAAATTAATACTTTAGTTTAGACAAACATTTAATAGGATTAATACATTAATTTAGACAACCAATTAAGTTACACAAACAAGGATATGGTTAAAAAAAATTTAGAATTTTTTTTTTTTTTTTTTCTGTGGGGAAAATTACATTCATAATGAATAGGAAAAAGGGAAAAATATAAATCGTACAATCTATAAGCTAATTTTTATTGACTAGTGTAGGTAAAAATAGAATTACGTAATGGATGATGTATAGACCTGTGGTCTAGTGTGTTTATGTTTGTTGGGTACAAAGTGTGTATCTGATAATTTCGAGACAGATTAAAATTCGACTACTAAAATTCATAACCATATACTGTAGTATGTCAATTTGACTATAATTTTCGTTTGATACCTTACAAATGGTACAATAACAATTTAAGGACAGTTACTCACGAGTAATTGAACAAAATAAAATTAAAATACAAATTAAAAAAACATAAATCAATTATTGTCATTATTATTATTATTATTATAAAATTCTAAATTACAGGTATCGTTTAGTTGTCGGAAAATTAACCCAAAAATGGATCATTTAAGTGACTATAGTTACTAATATCTAATTGTAAAACACAATAAAACTTAAACTTTTAAGTTCAAAGAAATGTATAATGGTCATCAAAGAGTTAAAAATAAAAAAAAACACAACTTAACATAAATTGAGCCATCGTACCAAAGAGGAATTAACCATGGTTGAACCATTTCTCTGGTTGACACAGTTCAACTGGGGTTGGGGGTGTTAAAATAAAAATTAAAAAAAAGACAAAGGTTGGAGTACGACATTCGGGGAATTGAGTGACTAAGCGGGGGGTATAAGTCTGAAATTGACAATTACATCTTTTCGTGAGCACTTTGCATGAAAAGGGAAAGACAAATCAGTGAATTTCCGTCTTACAAACAAAGAAAAAAGGTTAAACTAAAGACGCAAATCGGTCAATTCAGGTTGAATTTAATTCTCATTTAAAAAAAAAAAATTAAATTCTCTTGAACAACAAAAAAAGGTTGAATTCAATTGACTGCATTGAAATGAATGGGTATTTGAAACTAACAGAGACTGACTTAAAACAAAACTCTCTGACTTCAAATAAAACTCTCTGACTTCGAATCTAACTCTGACTTCGAATCTAACTCTGACTTGAACTCTATCAAGTATTTCTATAAAAATCTCTGGGGCGGTTGGCCGTCTTGGCGCAACCTTCTGACTTGACCTCTTATCAAGTATTCTGAAACTATCTGACTTGAACTCTTATCAAGTAGTATCTTGAAACTTAAACTGTCTTGCACTTGACCTGCTATCAAGTGAAGATTAACTGAAAACGGAAAATGACTGCACTTGATCGTTATCAAGTGGAGACGATTAACCTCTGTTTTGGTTGACCCTCTTGGTGCAACCTTCTGACTTCAAAAACTGACTTCAAAAAATGACTTCAAAAATTACTTCAAAAAATGACTTCAAAAAATGACTTCAAGTATCTCTCTAAATCTATGGGGTTTGCTTGTCCCTTTTGGTTACAACCAACTGAAACTGTCTGGAACTGAAAATGGAACTTGAAACTGCTTCAAGTAACTCTATAACTCTATAACTCTATAAACTCTCTCTAAAAACTCTCTAAACTCTCTGTAAACTCTCTCTCTCTTAATTTGCAAGTCAATTCAATTCAGTAATTGAAAATAATTTGCAAACAAAAAATAAAAAATGTAAACAACATTTCATTCTAATGTACGGGAAGGTACATAAAATAAAATTATTCTATACTGAATATAACAGTGAAAATAACTGAAATTCTCTCTCTGAAATTAATTCTCTCTGAAATTAATTCTGTTACAATAAACTTTATGTTACAATAAACTTTCTGTTAGAATAAACTTTCTGTTACAATTAACTCTCTTACAATAACTGTTTCACTAAAAAAAAGTGTATCACTGGTGTATGGAATGTTCACTGTGTTTCTTGTAAATTCTGACTTGATACTCATTATTAACTGTTAATAATAGTGATTTTTCAAGTGTTTATAAATTTCTTAAAAAAACAACTCTTACTTAACAAGATTCCTACGGCGAAATCCTTAGAGACGTGTCCTGAAGACGTCTTGCTGGCTACTTGTTCCTGGATGAAAACTAGGCGTGAAGGACTTGGAGTCGTGACGCACCGGTTCAAGGGTGGATGTTACGAACTAGAAGTCGTGACACGCCGGTCAACTGGTTTTATCCTGATGCAGGGTAATTTCTATCTTGGCCAAAGAGTGGCCTCTTCTTAAAAATCTTCTTAAAGTAATCTTCTTCTTAAAGAAATCTTCTTCTTAAAATAATCTTTTAATCCTGATGCAGGGCAATTTCTATCTTGGCCAAAGAGTAGCCTCTTCTTAAAATAATCTTCTTATCCTGGGGCAGGGTAATTTCTATTCTTGGCCAAAGAGTGGCCTCTTCTTAAACATCTTCTTGTTAAACATCTTCTTGTTAAACATCTTGTTAAACATCTTCTGGTTAAAATCTTCTGGTTAAAATCTTCTGGTTAAAATCTTCTGGTTAAAATCTTCTTCTTAAAATAATCTTCTCATCCTGGCAATAGGGCGCCAACTTGTTTAGAATCTTCTTATCTTCTTCTTCTTCTTATCCTGGCAAGGGTCTGGGGTGTCTCGTATAGACGAGGCGTTCTTGTTAAGGGGCAAGGGGCCTCTGCCCCCTCCCCGCAGCGAGGCTGCAGTCCAAAGAAGAGTCTCGTAATGAAGTTCTCTGATGAAGTCTTATCTGAAGTACAACGATGAAGTGAAGTAATTTTAGAAGTACAGTATAATATAGCCTAAATGTTTGGGGGAGACAATCGAAGGTTAAGTTTCCCCCCTTTTTTTAAACACATCAGATGTTTTTGAAAGATTTCAACTAAAAACAATAAAAAAAATATAAATAAAACTAATCGTATATTTTTGCCGAGTTTACATTTTTTGACGGCGATATCATTTCGTAATAGTGCACATGAGTACAAATTGAGTACACGACTGAGTACGTATTAATTTTGGTTCATTACAATTACGATTACAATTATGGATTACAATTACCAATTAATTCATATTCACTCATTGTTTAATTACACTTCTATTAAAGCATTCTTACATTATAAATTAAAACATTACATTTAATTAGTTTCACTGAAGTACATTACAAGTTATTGTTCATTACAGTTTCATTGAAGTACATTACAAGTTATTGTTAATTTACAGTTAATTACAATTAAACAGTTACTATAACTTTGTCTTGTTTTGACAGTGTTTCATATTAATAGACAATTAAGATGTTAGAAATATAGTACAAAGTACATGGGCACATAACACACATAATATAACATAACACATGATAATGTTATAAATTCGAATCAGAGCGAAAGGAGACTTTTTTTATCTTTGAGGCGCTCGAATCTGTTGTCGTGAGCGGAATTTTTGATAATAACTTACTAAGCATTTATTCGAGTTCATCTCGGGAGGTCAATATAATTAAAAATAAAAATGAAAAAAATAATACGAGAACGTTTTTTCGCGTTCTCGAACGAACCTAAAGTTTTGCATTTCATGATTGACACGAGTAAACATAGACTGATAAGTTGATAGGGCATAAGTAGACAATAGGTAGATGAATGAATAAGTAATAAAATTAATAAAGGATAGCGGTCAAGAAAGAACATGAATGTAAGAATGAGTATGGTTCAATAATAATGTTTATGCTACATAACATATAAATAATGACTTCTATAAAGTGTTTAGTCCTTAGGGAAATAAATGACGGGAAAATGTGACGTCATAGTTATTGAATTTTTACGTATAGTACAAATCATTGTTAGGAAGATTTACAAGAACGAATTAGAGACACAGAGTGGGAAACGTAAAGAGAATAAAGTTATTTTGTGACGTCATAGTGTATAAGTCATTATTAGAAAGATGAATTAGAAAAATACAGGAATGAATAAAGACGTACAAATCGAAATTCTATCCAAAACTCGCTTATGTGATTTTTGGTTTCTTATGTAAAAATGGACAATGAATTCATATAATGATGGTGTAGGAATTGTTCATTGTTCACTTTTTACATTACTCTCCCCTTTTAAAAATGATATTTATACAATAATTTAATAGGGTACCATTAATACAATACAAATGAGAAAATAACATCCTAACAGGGTACCATTAATACAATACAATGAGAAAATAACATCCTAACAGGGTACCATTAGTTATAATACAAATTTTATACAGAACGATTTCGCGTGGTCGAGTACAATGCAGAGTATCCAAATTTTTAAAATGACACTTGCTTACAAAATATAAAAAAATCAAAGATTAATACTTTAGTTTAGACAAACATTTAATAGGATTAATACATTAATTTAGACAACCAATTAAGTTACACAAACAAGGATATGGTTAAAAAAATTTAGAATTTTTTTTTTTTTTTCTGTGGGGAAAATTACATTCATAATGAATAGGAAAAAGGGAAAAATATAAATCGTACAATCTATAAGCTAATTTTTATTGACTAGTGTAGGTAAAAATAGAATTACGTAATGGATGATGTATAGACCTGTGGTCTAGTGTGTTTATGTTTGTTGGGTACAAAGTGTGTATCTGATAATTTCGAGACAGATTAAAATTCGACTACTAAAATTCATAACCATATACTGTAGTAGTATGTCAATTTGACTATAATTTTCGTTTGATACCTTACAAATGGTACAATAACAATTTAAGGACAGTTACTCACGAGTAATTGAACAAAATAAAATTAAAATACAAATTAAAAAAACATAAATCAATTATTGTCATTATTATTATTATTATTATAAAATTCTAAATTACAGGTATCGTTTAGTTGTCGGAAAATTAACCCAAAAATGGATCATTTAAGTGACTATAGTTACTAATATCTAATTGTAAAACACAATAAAACTTAAACTTTTAAGTTCAAAGAAATGTATAATGGTCATCAAAGAGTTAAAATAAAAAAAACACAACTTAACATAAATTGAGCCATCGTACCAAAGAGGAATTAACCATGGTTGAACCATTTCTCTGGTTGACACAGTTCAACTGGGGTTGGGGGTGTTAAAATAAAAATAAAAAAAAGACAAAGGTTGGAGTACGACATTCGGGGAATTGAGTGACTAAGCGGGGGGTATAAGTCTGAAATTGACAATTACATCTTTTCGTGAGCACTTTGCATGAAAAGGGAAAGACAAATCAGTGAATTTCCGTCTTACAAACAAAGAAAAAAGGTTAAACTAAAGACGCAAATCGGTCAATTCAGGTTGAATTTAATTCTCATTTAAAAAAAAAAGGTTGAATTAAATTCTCTTGAACAACAAAAAAAAGGTTGAATTCAATTGACTGCATTGAAATGAATGGGTATTTGAAACTAACAGAGACTGACTTAAAACAAAACTCTCTGACTTCAAATAAAACTCTCTGACTTCGAATCTAACTCTGACTTCGAATCTAACTTGACTTCGAATCTAACTGACTTCGAATCTAACTCTGACTTGAACTCTATCAAGTATTTCTATAAAAATCTCTGGGGCGGTTGGCCGTCTTGGCGCAACCTTCTGACTTGACCTCTTATCAAGTATTCTGAAACTATCTGACTTGAACTCTTATCAAGTAGTATCTTGAAACTTAAACTGTCTTGCACTTGAACTGCTATCAAGTGAAGATTAACTGAAAACGGAAAATGACTGCACTTGATCGTTATCAAGTGGAGACGATTAACCTCTGTTTTGGTTGACCCTCTTGGTGCAACCTTCTGACTTCAAAAACTGACTTCAAAAAATGACTTCAAAAATGACTTCAAAAAATGACTTCAAGTATCTCTCTAAATCTATGGGGTTTGCTTGTCCCTTTTGGTTACAACCAACTGAAACTGTCTGGAACTGAAAATGGAACTTGAAACTGCTTCAAGTACCTCTATAACTCTATAACTCTATAAACTCTCTCTAAAAACTCTCTAAACTCTCTGTAAACTCTCTCTCTCTTAATTTGCAAGTCAATTCAATTCAGTAATTGAAAATAATTTGCAAACAAAAAATAAAAAATGTAAACAACATTTCATTCTAATGTACGGGAAGGTACATAAAATAAAATTATTCTATACTGAATATAACAGTGAAAATAACTGAAATTCTCTCTCTGAAATTAATTCTCTCTGAAATTAATTCTGTTACAATAAACTTTATGTTACAATAAACTTTCTGTTACAATAAACTTTCTGTTACAATTAACTCTCTTACAATAACTGTTTCACTAAAAAAAAGTGTATCACTGGTGTATGGAATGTTCACTGTGTTTCTTGTAAATTCTGACTTGATACTCATTATTAACTGTTAATAATAGTGACATTTCAAGTGTTTATAAATTTCTTAAAAAAAACAACTCTTACTTAACAAGATTCCTACGGCGAAATCCATAGAGACGTGTCCTGAAGACGTCTTGCTGGCTACTTGTTCCTGGATGAAAACTAGGCGTGAAGAACTTGGAGTCGTGACGCACCGGTTCAAGGGTGGATGTTACGAACTAGAAGTAGTGACACGCCGGTCAACTGGTTTTATCCTGATGCAGGGTAATTTCTATCTTGGCCAAAGAGTGGCCTCTTCTTAAAAATCTTCTTAAAGTAATCTTCTTCTTAAAGTAATCTTCTTCTTAAAATAATCTTTTAATCCTGATGCAGGGTAATTTCTATCTTGGCCAAAGAGTGGCCTCTTCTTAAAATAATCTTCTTATCCTGGGGCAGGGTAATTTCTATTCTTGGCCAAAGAGTGGCCTCTTCTTAAACATCTTCTTGTTAAACATCTTCTTGTTAAACATCTTCTTGTTAAACATCTTCTGGTTAAAATCTAATTGTTAAAATCTTCTGGTTAAAATCTTCTGGTTAAAATCTTCTTCTTAAAATAATCTTCTCATCCTGGCAATAGGGCGCCAACTTGTTTAGAATCTTCTTATCTTCTTCTTCTTCTTATCCTGGCAAGGGTCTGGGGTGTCTCGTATAGACGAGGCGTTCTTGTTAAGGGGCAAGGGGCCTCTGCCCCCTCCCCGCAGCGAGGCTGCAGTCCAAAGAAGAGTCTCGTAATGAAGTTCTCTGATGAAGTCTTATCTGAAGTACAACGACGAAGTGAAGTAATTTTACAAGTACAGTATAATATAGCCTAAATGTTTGGGGGAGACAATCGAAGGTTAAGTTTCCCCCCTTTTTTAAACACATCAGATGTTTTTGAAAGATTTCAACTAAAAACAATAAAAAAAATATAAATAAAACTAATCGTATATTTTTGCCGAGTTTACATTTTTTGACGGCGATATCATTTCGTAATAGTGCACATGAGTACAAATTGAGTACACGACTGAGTACGTATTAATTTTGGTTCATTACAATTACGATTACAATTATGGATTACAATTACCAATTAATTCATATTCACTCATTGTTTAATTACACTTCTATTAAAGTACATTCTTACATTATAAATTAAATCATTACATTTAATTAGTTTCACTGAAGTACATTACAAGTTATTGTTCATTACAGTTTCATTAAGTACATTACAAGTTATTGTTAATTTACAGTTAATTACAATTAAACAGTTACTATAACTTTGTCTTGTTTTGACAGTGTTTCATATTAATAGACAATTAAGATGTTAGAAATATAGTACAAAGTACATGGGCACATAACACACATAATATAACATAACACATGATAATGTTATAAATTCGAATCAGAGCGAAAGGAGACTTTTTTTATCTTTGAGGCGCTCGAATCTGTTGTCGTGAGCGGAATTTTTGATAATAACTTACTAAGCATTTATTCGAGTTCATCTCGGGAGGTCAATATAATTAAAAATAAAAATGAAAAAATAATACGAGAACGTTTTTTCGCGTTCTCGAACGAACCTAAAGTTTTGCATTTCATGATTGACACGAGTAAACATAGACTGATAAGTTGATAGGGCATAAGTAGACAATAGGTAGATGAATGAATAAGTAATAAAATTAATAAAGGATAGCGGTCAAGAAAGAACATGAATGTAAGAATGAGTATGGTTCAATAATAATGTTTATGCTACATAACATATAAATAATGACTTCTATAAAGTGTTTAGTCCTTAGGGAAATAAATGACGGAAAATGTGACGTCATAGTTATTGAATTTTTACGTATAGTACAAATCATTGTTAGGAAGATTTACAAGAACGAATTAGAGACACAGAGTGGGAAACGTAAAGAGAATAAAGTTATTTTGTGACGTCATAGTGTATAAGTCATTATTAGAAAGATGAATTAGAAAAATACAGGAATGAATAAAGACGTACAAATCGAAATTCTATCCAAAACTCGCTTATGTGATTTTGGTTTCTTATGTAAAAATGGACAATGAATCATATAATGATGGTGTAGGAATTGTTCATTGTTCACTTTTTACATTACTCTCCCCTTTTAAAAATGATATTTATACAATAATTTAATAGGGTACCATTAATACAATACAAATGAGAAAATAACATCCTAACAGGGTACCATTAATACAATACAATGAGAAAATAACATCCTAACAGGGTACCATTAGTTATAATACAAATTTTATACAGAACGATTTCGCGTGGTCGAGTACAATGCAGAGTATCCAAATTTTTAAAATGACACTTGCTTACAAAATATAAAAAAATCAAAGATTAATACTTTAGTTTAGACAAACATTTAATAGGATTAATACATTAATTTAGACAACCAATTAAGTTACACAAACAAGGATATGGTTAAAAAAAATTTAGAATTTTTTTTTTTTTTTTTTTGTGGGGAAAATTACATTCATAATGAATAGGAAAAAGGGAAAAATATAAATCGTACAATCTATAAGCTAATTTTTATTGACTAGTGTAGGTAAAAATAGAATTACGTAATGGATGATGTATATACCTGTGTCTAGTGTGTTTATGTTTGTTGGGTACAAAGTGTGTATCTGATAATTTCGAGACAGATTAAAATTCGACTACTAAAATTCATAACCATATACTGTAGTAGTATGTCAATTTGACTATAATTTTCGTTTGATACCTTACAAATGGTACAATACAATTTAAGGACAGTTACTCACGAGTAATTGAACAAAATAAAATAAAATACAAATTAAAAAACATAAATCAATTATTGTCATTATTATTATTATTATTAAAAATTCTAAATTACAGGTATCGTTTAGTTGTCGGAAATTAACCCAAAAAATCATTTAAGTGACTATAGTTACTAATATCTAATTGTAAAACACAATAAAACTTAAACTTTTAAGTTCAAAGAAATGTATAATGGTCATCAAAGAGTTAAAAATAAAAAAAACACAACTTAACAGTTTCATTAAAGTACATTACAAGTTATTGTTAATTTACAGGTAATTACAAATTAACAGTTACTATAACTTTGTCTTGTTTTGACAGTGTTTCATATTAATAGACATTAAGATGTTAGAAATATAGTACAAAGTACATGGGCACATAACACACATAATATAACATAACACATGATAATGTTTATAAATTCGAATCAGAGCGAAAGGAGACTTTTTTTATCTTTGAGGCGCTCGAATCTGTTGTCGTGAGCGGAATTTTTGATAATAACTTACTAAGCATTTATTCGAGTTCATCTCGGGAGGTCAATATAATTAAAAATAAAAATGAAAAAAATACGAGAACGTTTTTTCGCATTCTCGAACGAACCTAAAGTTTTGCATTTCATGATTGACACGAGTAAACATAGACTGATAAGTTGATAGGGCATAAGTAGACAATAGGTAGATGAATGAATAAGTAATAAAATTAATAAAGGATAGCGGTCAAGGAAGAACATGAATGTAAGAATGAGTATGGTTCAATAATAATGTTTATGCTACATAATATATAAATAATGACTTCTATAAAGTGTTTAGTCCTTAGGGAAATAAATGACGGGAAATATGACGTCATAGTTATTGAATTTTTACGTATAGTACAAATCATTGTTAGGAAGATTTACAAGAACGAATTAGAGACACAGAGTGGGAAACGTAAAGAGAATAAAGTTATTTTGTGACGTCATAGTGTATAAGTCATTATTAGAAAGATGAATTAGAAAAATACAGGAATGAATAAAGACGTACAAATCGAAATTCTATCCAAAACTCGCTTATGTGATTTTTGGTTTCTTATGTAAAAATGGACAATGAATTCATATAATGATGGTGTAGGAATTGTTCATTGTTCACTTTTTACATTACTCTCCCCTTTTAAAAATGATATTTATACAATAATTTAATAGGGTACCATTAATACAATACAAATGAGAAAATAACATCTAACAGGGTACCATTAATACAATACAATGAGAAAATAACATCCTAACAGGGTACCATTAGTTTAATACAAATTTTATACAGAACGATTTCGCGTGGTCGAGTACAATGCAGTTTCCAAATTTTTAAAATGACACTTGCTTACAAAATATTAAAAAATCAAAGATTATACTTTAGTTTAGACAAACATTTAACAGGATTAATACATTAATTTAGACAACCAATTAAGTTAGACAAAGAAGGATATGGTTAAAAAAAAATTAGAATTTTTTTTTTTTTTTCTGTGGGGAAAATTACATTCATAATGAATAGGAAAAAGGGAAAAATATAAATCGTACAATCTATAAGCTAATTTTTATGACTAGTGTAGGTAAAAATAGAATTACGTAATGGATGATGTATAGACCTGTGGTCTAGTGTGTTTATGTTTGTTGGGTACAAAGTGTGTATCTGATAATTTCGAGACAGATTAAAATTCGACTACTAAAATTCATAACCATGTAGTGTAGTAGTATGTCATTTGACTATAATTTTCGTTTGATACCTTACAAATGTACAATAACAATTTAAGGACAGTTACTCACGAGTAATTGAACAAAATAAAATTAAAATACAAATTAAAAAAACATAAATCAATTATTGTCATTATTATTATTATTATTATAAAATTCTAAATTACAGGTATCGTTTAGTTGTCGGAAAATTAACCCAAAATGGATCATTTAAGTGACTATAGTTACTAATATCTAATTGTAAAACACAATAAAACTTAAACTTTTAAGTTCAAAGAAATGTATAATGGTCATCAAAGAGTTAAAAATAAAAAAAAAACTTAACAGTTTCATTAAAGTACATTACAAGTTATTGTTAATTTACAGGTAATTACAATTAAACAGTTACTATAACTTTGTCTTGTTTTTGACAGTGTTTCATATTAATAGACAATTAAGATGTTAGAAATATAGTACAAAGTACATGGGCACATAACACACATAATATAACATAACACATGATAATGTTATAAATTCGAATCAGAGCGAAAGGAGACTTTTTTTATCTTTGAGGCGCTCGAATCTGTTGTCGTGAGCGGAATTTTTGATAATAACTTACTAAGCATTTATTCGAGTTCATCTCGGGAGGTCAATATAATTAAAAAATAAAAATGAAAATAATACGAGAACGTTTTTTCGCATTCTCGAACGAACCTAAAGTTTTGCATTTCATGATTGACACGAGTAAACATAGACTGATAAGTTGATAGGGCATAAGTAGACAATAGGTAGATGAATGAATAATAATAAAATTAATAAAGGATAGCGGTCAAGGAAGAACATGAATGTAAGAATGAGTATGGTTCAATAATAATGTTTATGCTACATAATATATAAATATGACTTCTATAAAGTGTTTAGTCCTTAGGGAAATAAATGACGGGAAAATGTGACGTCATAGTTATTGAATTTTTACGTATAGTACAAATCATTGTTAGGAAGATTTACAAGAACGAATTAGAGACACAGAGTGGGAAAGTAAAGAGAATAAAGTTATTTTGTGACGTCATAGTGTATAAGTCATTATTAGAAAGATGAATTAGAAAAATACAGGAATGAATAAAGACGTACAAATCGAAATTCTATCCAAAACTCGCTTATGTGATTTTTGGTTTCTTATGTAAAAATGGACAATGAATTCATATAATGATGGTGTAGAATTGTTCATTGTTCACTTTTTACATTACTCTCCCCCTTTTAAAATGATATTTATACAATAATTTAATAGGGTACCATTAATACAATACAAATGAGAAAATAACATCCTAACAGGGTACCATTACAATACAATGAGAAAATAACATCCTAACAGGGTACCATTAGTTATAATACAATTTTATACAGAACGATTTCGCGTGGTCGAGTACAATGCAGTTTCCAAATTTTTAAAATGACACTTGCTTACAAAATATTAAAAAATCAAAGATTTATACTTTAGTTTAGACAAACATTTAACAGGATTAATACATTAATTTAGACAAACCAATTAAGTTAGACAAAGAAGGATATGGTTAAAAAAAAATTAGAATTTTTTTTTTTTTTTTTTCTGTGGGGAAAATACATTCATAATGATAGGAAAAAGGGAAATATAAATCGTACAATCTATAAGCTAATTTTTATGACTAGTGTAGGTAAAAATAGAATTACGTAATGATGATGTATAGACCTGTGGTCTAGTGGTTTATGTTTGTTGGGTACAAAGTGTGTATCTGATAATTTCGAGACAGATTAAAATTCGACTACTAAAATTCATAACCATGTAGTGTAGTAGTATGTCAATTTGACTATAATTTTCGTTTGATACCTTACAAATGGTACAATAACAATTTAAGGACAGTACTCACGAGTAATTGAACAAATAAAATTAAAATACAAATTAAAAAAACATAAATCAATTATCATTATTATTATTATTATTATAAAATTCTAAATTACAGGTATCGTTTAGTTGTCGGAAAATAACCCAAAAATGGATCATTTAAGTGACTATAGTTACTAATATCTAATTGTAAAAACACAATAAAACTTAAACTTTAAGTTCAAAGAAATGTATAATGGTCATCAAAGAGTTAAAAATAAAAAAAAAACTTAACAGTTTCATTAAAGTACATTACAAGTATTGTTAATTTACAGGTAATTACAATTAAACAGTTACTATAACTTTGTCTTGTTTTGACAGTGTTTCATATTAATAGACAATTAAGATGTTAGAAATATAGTACAAAGTACATGGGCACATAACACACATAATATAACATAACACATGATAATGTTATAAATTCGAATCAGAGCGAAAGGAGACTTTTTTTATCTTTGAGGCGCTCGAATCTGTTGTCGTGAGCGAATTTTTGATAATACTTACTAAGCATTTATTCGAGTTCATCTCGGGGAGGTCAATATAATTAAAAATAAAAATGAAAAAAAATAACGAGAACGTTTTTTCGCATTCTCGAACGAACCTAAAGTTTTGCATTTCATGATTGACACGAGTAAACATAGACTGATAAGTTGATAGGGCATAAGTAGACAATAGGTAGATGAATGAATAAGTAATAAAATTAATAAAGGATAGCGGTCAAGGAAGAACATGAATGTAAGAATGAGTATGGTTCAATAATAATGTTTATGCTACTATTATAAATAATGACTTCTATAAAGTGTTTAGTCCTTAGGGAAATAAATGACGGGAAATGTGACGTCATAGTTATTGAATTTTTACGTATAGTACAAATCATGTTAGGAAGATTTACAAGAACGAATTAGAGACACAGAGTGGGAAACGTAAAGAGAATAAAGTTATTTTGTGACGTCATAGTGTATAAGTCATTATTAGAAAGATGAATTAGAAAAATACAGGAATGAATAAAGACGTACAAATCGAAATTCTATCCAAAACTCGCTTATGTGATTTTTGGTTTCTTATGTAAAAATGGACAATGAATTCATATAATGATGGTGTAGGAATTGTTCATTGTTCACTTTTTACATTATCTCCCCTTTTAAAATGATATTTATACAATAATTTAATAGGGTACCATTAATACAATACAAATGAGAAAATAACATCCTAACAGGGTACCATTAATACAATACAATGAGAAAATAACATCCTAACAGGGTACCATTAGTTATAATACAAATTTTATACAGAACGATTTCGCGTGGTCGAGTACAATGCAGTTTCCAAATTTTTAAAATGACACTTGCTTACAAAATATTAAAAATCAAAGATTTATACTTTAGTTTAGACAACATTTAACAGGATTAATACATTAATTTAGACAACCAATTAAGTTAGACAAAGAAGGATATGGTTAAAAAAAATTAGAATTTTTTTTTTTTTTTTTCTGTGGGGAAAATTACATTCATAATGAATAGGAAAAAGGAAAAATATAAATCGTACAATCTATAAGCTAATTTTTATTGACTAGTGTAGGTAAAAATAGAATTACGTAATGGATGATGTATAGACCTGTGGTCTAGTGTGTTTATGTTTGTTGGGTACAAAGTGTGTATCTGATAATTTCGAGACAGATTAAAATTCGACTACTAAAATTCATAACCATGTAGTGTAGTAGTATGTCAATTTGACTATAATTTTCGTTTGATACCTTACAAATGGTACAATAACAATTTAAGGGTTACTCACGAGTAATTGAACAAAATAAAATTAAAACAAATTAAAAAACATAAATCAATTATTGTCATTATTATTATTATTATTATAAAATTCTAAATTACAGGTATCGTTTAGTTGTCGGAAAATTAACCCAAAAATGGATCATTAATGTGACTATAGTTACTAATATCTAATTGTAAAACACAATAAAACTTAAACTTTTAAGTTCAAAGAAATGTATAATGGTCATCAAAGAGTTAAAATAAAAAAAAAAACTTAACATTTCATTAAAGTACATTACAAGTTATTGTTAATTTACAGGTAATTACAATTAAACAGTTACTATAACTTTGTCTTGTTTGACAGTGTTCATATTAATAGACAATTAAGATGTTAGAAATATAGTACAAAGTACATGGGCACATAACACACATAATATAACTAACACATGATAATGTTATAAATTCGAATCAGAGCGAAAGGAGACTTTTTTTTATCTTTGAGGCGCTCGAATCTGTTGTCGTGAGCGGAATTTTTGATAATAACTTACTAAGCATTTATTCGAGTTCATCTCGGGAGGTCAATATAATTAAAAATAAAAATGAAAAAAATAATACGAGAACGTTTTTTCGCATTCTCGAACGAACCTAAAGTTTTGCATTTCATGATTGACACGAGTAAACATAGACTGATAAGTTGATAGGGCATAAGTAGACAATAGGTAGATGAATGAATAAGTAATAAAATTAATAAAGGATAGCGGTCAAGAAGAACATGAATGTAAGAATGAGTATGGTTCAATAATAATGTTTATGCTACATAATATATAAATAATGACTTCTATAAAGTGTTTAGTCCTTAGGGAAATAAATGACGGGAAAATGTGACGTCATAGTTATTGAATTTTTACGTATAGTACAAATCATTGTTAGGAAGATTTACAAGAACGAATTAGAGACACAGAGTGGGAAACGTAAAGAGAATAAAGTTATTTTGTGACGTCATAGTGTATAAGTCATTATTAGAAAGATGAATTAGAAAAATACAGGAATGAATAAAGACGTACAAATCGAAATTCTATCCAAAACTCGCTTATGTGATTTTTGGTTTCTTATGTAAAAATGGACAATGAATTCATATAATGATGGTGTAGGAATTGTTCATTGTTCACTTTTTACATTACTCTCCCCTTTTAAAAATGATATTTATACAATAATTTAATAGGGTACCATTAATACAATACAAATGAGAAATAACATCCTAACAGGGTACCATTAATACAATACAATGAGAAAATAACATCCTAACAGGGTACCATTAGTTATAATACAAATTTTATACAGAACGATTTCGCGTGGTCGAGTACAATGCAGTTTCCAAATTTTTAAAATGACACTTGCTTACAAAATATTAAAAAAATCAAAGATTTATACTTTAGTTTAGACAAACATTTAACAGGATTAATACATTAATTTAGACAACCAATTAAGTTAGACAAAGAAGGATATGGTTAAAAAAAATTTAGAATTTTTTTTTTTTTTTTTTCTGTGGGAAAATTACATTCATAATGAATAGGAAAAGGGAAAATATAAATCGTACAATCTATAAGCTAATTTTTATTGACTAGTGTAGGTAAAATAGAATTACGTAATGGATGATGTATAGACCTGTGGTCTAGTGTGTTTATGTTTGTTGGGTACAAAGTGTGTATCTGATAATTTCGAGACAGATTAAAATTCGACTACTAAAATTCATAACCATTGTAGTGTAGTAGTATGTCAATTTGACTATAATTTTCGTTTGATACCTTACAAATGGTACAATAACAATTTAAGGACAGTTACTCACGAGTAATTGAACAAAATAAAATTAAAATACAAATTAAAAAAACATAAATCATTATCATTATTATTTATTATTATTATAAAATTCTAAATTACAGGTATCGTTTAGTTGTCGGAAAATTAACCCAAAAATGGATCATTTAAGTGACTATAGTTACTAATATCTAATTGTAAAACACAATAAAACTTAAACTTTAAGTTCAAAGAAATGTATAATGGTCATGAAGAGTTAAAAATAAAAAAAAACACAACTTAACATAAATTGAGCCATCGTACCAAAGAGGAATTAACCATGGTTGAACCATTTCTCTGGTTGACACAGTTCAACTGGGGTTGGGTGTTAAAATAAAAATAAAAAAAAGACAAAGGTTGGAGTACGACATTTGGGGAATTGAGTGACTAAGCGGGGGTATAAGTCTGAAATTGACAATTACATCTTTTCGTGAGCACTTTGCATGAAAAGGGAAAGACAAATCAGTGAATTTCCGTCTTACAAACAAGAAAAAAGGTTAAACTAAAGACGCAAATCGGTCATTCAGGTTGAATTTAATTCTCATTTTAAAAAAAAAAGGTGAATTAAATTCTCTTGAACAACAAAAAAAAGGTTGAATTCAATTGACTGCATTGAAATGAATGGGTATTTGAAACTAACAGAGACTGACTTAAAACAAAACTCTCTGACTTCAAATAAAACTCTCTGACTTCGAATCTATCTCTGACTTCGAATCTAACTCTGACTTGAACTCTATCAAGTATTTCTATAAAAATCTCTGGGGCGGTTGGCCGTCTTGGCGCAACCTTCTGACTTGACCTCTTATCAAGTATTCTGAAACTATCTGACTTGAACTCTTATCAAGTAGTATCTTGAAACTTAAACTGTCTTGCACTTGAACTGCTATCAAGTGAAGATTAACTGAAAACGGAAAATGACTGCACTTGATCGTTATCAAGTGGAGACGATTAACCTCTGTTTTGGTTGACCCTCTTGGTGCAACCTTCTGACTTCAAAAACTGACTTCAAAAAATGACTTCAAAAATGACTTCAAAAAATGACTTCAAAAAATGACTTCAAGTATCTCTCTAAATCTATGGGGTTTGCTTGTCCCTTTTGGTTACAACCAACTGAAACTGTCTGGAACTGAAAATGGAACTTGAAACTGCTTCAAGTACCTCTATAACTCTATAACTCTATAAACTCTCTCTAAAAACTCTCTAAACTCTCTGTAAACTCTCTCTCTCTTAATTTGCAAGTCAATTCAATTCAGTAATTGAAAAAAATTTTGCAAACAAAAAATAAAAATGTAAACAACATTTCATTCTAATGTACGGGAAGGTACATAAAATAAAATTATTCTATACTGAATATAACAGTGAAAATAACTGAAATTCTCTCTCTGAAATTAATTCTCTCTGAAATTAATTCTGTTACAATAAACTTTATGTTACAATAAACTTTCTGTTACAATAAACTTTCTGTTACAATTAACTCTCTTACAATAACTGTTTCACTAAAAAAAAGTGTATCACTGGTGTATGGAATGTTCACTGTGTTTCTTGTAAATTCTGACTTGATACTCATTATTAACTGTTAATAATAGTGACTTTTCAAGTGTTTATAAATTTCTTAAAAAAAACAACTCTTACTTAACAAGATTCCTACGGCAAAATCCATAGAGACGTGTCCTGAAGACGTCTTGCTGGCTACTTGTTCCTGGATGAAAACTAGGCGTGAAGAACTTGGAGTCGTGACGCACCGGTTCAAGGGTGGATGTTACGAACTAGAAGTCGTGACACGCCGGTCAACTGGTTTTATCCTGATGCAGGGTAATTTCTATCTTGGCCAAAGAGTGGCCTCTTCTTAAAAATCTTCTTAAAGTAATCTTCTTCTTAAAGTAATCTTCTTCTTAAAATAATCTTTTAATCCTGATGCAGGGTAATTTCTATCTTGGCCAAAGAGTGGCCTCTTCTTAAAATAATCTTCTTATCCTGGGGCAGGGTAATTTCTATTCTTGGCCAAAGAGTGGCCTCTTCTTAAACATCTTGTTAAACATCTTCTTGTTAAACATCTTCTTGTTAAACATCTTCTGGTTAAAATCTTGTTAAAATCTTCTGGTTAAAATCTTCTGGTTAAATCTTCTTCTTAAAATAATCTTCTCATCCTGGCAATAGGGCGCCAACTTGTTTAGAATCTTCTTATCTTCTTCTTCTTCTTATCCTGGCAAGGGTCTGGGGTGTCTCGTATAGACGAGGCGTTCTTGTTAAGGGGCAAGGGGCCTCTGCCCCCTCCCCGCAGCGAGGCTGCAGTCCAAAGAAGAGTCTCGTAATGAAGTTCTCTGATGAAGTCTTATCTGAAGTACAACGATGAAGTGAAGTAATTTTACAAGTACAGTATAATATAGCCTAAATGTTTGGGGGAGACAATCGAAGGTTAAGTTTCCCCCCTTTTTTTAAACACATCAGATGTTTTTGAAAGATTTCAACTAAAAACAATAAAAAAAATATAAATAAAACTAATCGTATATTTTTGCCGAGTTTACATTTTTTGACGGCGATATCATTTCGTAATAGTGCACATGAGTACAAATTGAGTACACGACTGAGTACGTATTAATTTTGGTTCATTACAATTACGATTACAATTATGGATTACAATTACCAATTAATTCATATTCACTCATTGTTTAATTACACTTCTATTAAAGTACATTCTTACATTATAAATTAAATCATTACATTTAATTAGTTTCACTGAAGTACATTACAAGTTATTGTTCATTACAGTTTCATTAAGTACATTACAAGTTATTGTTAATTTACAGTTAATTACAATTAAACAGTTACTATAACTTTGTCTTGTTTTGACAGTGTTTCATATTAATAGACAATTAAGATGTTAGAAATATAGTACAAAGTACATGGGCACATAACACACATAATATAACATAACACATGATAATGTTATAAATTCGAATCAGAGCGAAAGGAGACTTTTTTTATCTTTGAGGCGCTCGAATCTGTTGTCGTGAGCGGAATTTTTGATAATAACTTACTAAGCATTTATTCGAGTTCATCTCGGGAGGTCAATATAATTAAAAATAAAAATGAAAAAAATAATACGAGAACGTTTTTTCGCGTTCTCGAACGAACCTAAAGTTTTGCATTTCATGATTGACACGAGTAAACATAGACTGATAAGTTGATAGGGCATAAGTAGACAATAGGTAGATGAATGAATAAGTAATAAAATTAATAAAGGATAGCGGTCAAGAAAGAACATGAATGTAAGAATGAGTATGGTTCAATAATAATGTTTATGCTACATAACATATAAATAATGACTTCTATAAAGTGTTTAGTCCTTAGGGAAATAAATGACGGGAAAATGTGACGTCATAGTTATTGAATTTTTACGTATAGTACAAATCATTGTTAGGAAGATTTACAAGAACGAATTAGAGACACAGAGTGGGAAACGTAAAGAGAATAAAGTTATTTTGTGACGTCATAGTGTATAAGTCATTATTAGAAAGATGAATTAGAAAAATACAGGAATGAATAAAGACGTACAAATCGAAATTCTATCCAAAACTCGCTTATGTGATTTTTGGTTTCTTATGTAAAAATGGACAATGAATTCATATAATGATGGTGTAGGAATTGTTCATTGTTCACTTTTTACATTACTCTCCCCTTTTAAAAATGATATTTATACAATAATTTAATAGGGTACCATTAATACAATACAAATGAGAAAATAACATCCTAACAGGGTACCATTAATACAATACAATGAGAAAATAACATCCTAACAGGGTACCATTAGTTATAATACAAATTTTATACAGAACGATTTCGCGTGGTCGAGTACAATGCAGAGTATCCAAATTTTTAAAATGACACTTGCTTACAAAATATAAAAAAATCAAAGATTAATACTTTAGTTTAGACAAACATTTAATAGGATTAATACATTAATTTAGACAACCAATTAAGTTACACAAACAAGGATATGGTTAAAAAAATTTTTTTTTTTTTTTTTTTTTTTGTGGGGAAAATTACATTCATAATGAATAGGAAAAAGGGAAAAATATAAATCGTACAATCTATAAGCTAATTTTTATTGACTAGTGTAGGTAAAAATAGAATTACGTAATGGATGATGTATAGACCTGTGGTCTAGTGTGTTTATGTTTGTTGGGTACAAAGTGTGTATCTGATAATTTCGAGACAGATTAAAATTCGACTACTAAAATTCATAACCATATACTGTAGTAGTATGTCAATTTGACTATAATTTTCGTTTGATACCTTACAAATGGTACAATAACAATTTAAGGACAGTTACTCACGAGTAATTGAACAAAATAAAATTAAAATACAAATTAAAAAAACATAAATCAATTATTGTCATTATTATTATTATTATTATAAAATTCTAAATTACAGGTATCGTTTAGTTGTCGGAAAATTAACCCAAAAATGGATCATTTAAGTGACTATAGTTACTAATATCTAATTGTAAAACACAATAAAACTTAAACTTTTAAGTTCAAAGAAATGTATAATGGTCATCAAAGAGTTAAAAATAAAAAAAAACACAACTTAACATAAATTGAGCCATCGTACCAAAGAGGAATTAACCATGGTTGAACCATTTCTCTGGTTGACACAGTTCAACTGGGGTTGGGGGTGTTAAAATAAAAATAAAAAAAAGACAAAGGTTGGAGTACGACATTCGGGGAATTGAGTGACTAAGCGGGGGGTATAAGTCTGAAATTGACAATTACATCTTTTCGTGAGCACTTTGCATGAAAAGGGAAAGACAAATCAGTGAATTTCCGTCTTACAAACAAAGAAAAAAGGTTAAACTAAAGACGCAAATCGGTCAATTCAGGTTGAATTTAATTCTCATTTAAAAAAAAAAAGGTTGAATTAAATTCTCTTGAACAACAAAAAAAAGGTTGAATTCAATTGACTGCATTGAAATGAATGGGTATTTGAAACTAACAGAGACTGACTTAAAACAAAACTCTCTGACTTCAAATAAAACTCTCTGACTTCGAATCTAACTCTGACTTCGAATCTAACTCTGACTTCGAATCTAACTCTGACTTGAACTCTCTGACTTGAACTCTATCAAGTATTTCTATAAAAATCTCTGGGGCGGTTGGCCGTCTTGGCGCAACCTTCTGACTTGACCTCTTATCAAGTATTCTGAAACTATCTGACTTGAACTCTTATCAAGTAGTATCTTGAAACTTAAACTGTCTTGCACTTGAACTGCTATCAAGTGAAGATTAACTGAAAACGGAAAATGACTGCACTTGATCGTTATCAAGTGGAGACGATTAACCTCTGTTTTGGTTGACCCTCTTGGTGCAACCTTCTGACTTCAAAAACTGACTTCAAAAAATGACTTCAAAAATGACTTCAAAAAATGACTTCAAGTATCTCTCTAAATCTATGGGGTTTGGTTGTCCCTTTTGGTTACAACCAACTGAAACTGTCTGGAACTGAAAATGGAACTTGAAACTGCTTCAAGTACCTCTATAACTCTATAACTCTATAAACTCTCTCTAAAAACTCTCTAAACTCTCTGTAAACTCTCTCTCTCTTAATTTGCAAGTCAATTCAATTCAGTAATTGAAAATAATTTGCAAACAAAAAATAAAAAATGTAAACAACATTTCATTCTAATGTACGGGAAGGTACATAAAATAAAATTATTCTATACTGAATATAACAGTGAAAATAACTGAAATTCTCTCTCTGAAATTAATTCTCTCTGAAATTAATTCTGTTACAATAAACTTTATGTTACAATAAACTTTCTGTTACAATAAACTTTCTGTTACAATTAACTCTCTTACAATAACTGTTTCACTAAAAAAAAGTGTATCACTGGTGTATGGAATGTTCACTGTGTTTCTTGTAAATTCTGACTTGATACTCATTATTAACTGTTAATAATAGTGACTTTTCAAGTGTTTATAAATTTCTTAAAAAAACAACTCTTACTTAACAAGATTCCTACGGCGAAATCCTTAGAGACGTGTCCTGAAGACGTCTTGCTGGCTACTTGTTCCTGGATGAAAACTAGGCGTGAAGAACTTGGAGTCGTGACGCACCGGTTCAAGGGTGGATGTTACGAACTAGAAGTCGTGACACGCCGGTCAACTGGTTTTATCCTGATGCAGGGTAATTTCTATCTTGGCCAAAGAGTGGCCTCTTCTTAAAAATCTTCTTAAAGTAATCTTCTTCTTAAAGTAATCTTCTTCTTAAAATAATCTTTTAATCCTGATGCAGGGTAATTTCTATCTTGGCCAAAGAGTGGCCTCTTCTTAAAATAATCTTCTTATCCTGGGGCAGGGTAATTTCTATTCTTGGCCAAAGAGTGGCCTCTTCTTAAACATCTTCTTGTTAAACATCTTCTTGTTAAACATCTTCTTGTTAAACATCTTCTGGTTAAATCTGTTAAAATCTTCTGGTTAAAATCTTCTGGTTAAAATCTTCTTCTTAAAATAATCTTCTCATCCTGGCAATAGGGCGCCAACTTGTTTAGAATCTTCTTATCTTCTTCTTCTTCTTATCCTGGCAAGGGTCTGGGGTGTCTCGTATAGACGAGGCGTTCTTGTTAAGGGGCAAGGGGCCTCTGCCCCCTCCCCGCAGCGAGGCTGCAGTCCAAAGAAGAGTCTCGTAATGAAGTTCTCTGATGAAGTCTTATCTGAAGTACAACGATGAAGTGAAGTAATTTTACAAGTACAGTATAATATAGCCTAAATGTTTGGGGGAGACAATCGAAGGTTAAGTTTCCCCCCTTTTTTTAAACACATCAGATGTTTTTGAAAGATTTCAACTAAAAACAATAAAAAAAATATAAATAAAACTAATCGTATATTTTTGCCGAGTTTACATTTTTTGACGGCGATATCATTTCGTAATAGTGCACATGAGTACAAATTGAGTACACGACTGAGTACGTATTAATTTTGGTTCATTACAATTACGATTACAATTATGGATTACAATTACCAATTAATTCATATTCACTCATTGTTTAATTACACTTCTATTAAAGTACATTCTTACATTATAAATTAAATCATTACATTTAATTAGTTTCACTGAAGTACATTACAAGTTATTGTTCATTACAGTTTCATTGAAGTACATTACAAGTTATTGTTAATTTACAGTTAATTACAATTAAACAGTTACTATAACTTTGTCTTGTTTTGACAGTGTTTCATATTAATAGACAATTAAGATGTTAGAAATATAGTACAAAGTACATGGGCACATAACACACATAATATAACATAACACATGATAATGTTATAAATTCGAATCAGAGCGAAAGGAGACTTTTTTTATCTTTGAGGCGCTCGAATCTGTTGTCGTGAGCGGAATTTTTGATAATAACTTACTAAGCATTTATTCGAGTTCATCTCGGGAGGTCAATATAATTAAAAATAAAAATGAAAAAAATAATACGAGAACGTTTTTTCGCGTTCTCGAACGAACCTAAAGTTTTGCATTTCATGATTGACACGAGTAAACATAGACTGATAAGTTGATAGGGCATAAGTAGACAATAGGTAGATGAATGAATAAGTAATAAAATTAATAAAGGATAGCGGTCAAGAAAGAACATGAATGTAAGAATGAGTATGGTTCAATAATAATGTTTATGCTACATAACATATAAATAATGACTTCTATAAAGTGTTTAGTCCTTAGGGAAATAAATGACGGGAAAATGTGACGTCATAGTTATTGAATTTTTACGTATAGTACAAATCATTGTTAGGAAGATTTACAAGAACGAATTAGAGACACAGAGTGGGAAACGTAAAGAGAATAAAGTTATTTTGTGACGTCATAGTGTATAAGTCATTATTAGAAAGATGAATTAGAAAAATACAGGAATGAATAAAGACGTACAAATCGAAATTCTATCCAAAACTCGCTTATGTGATTTTTGGTTTCTTATGTAAAAATGGACAATGAATTCATATAATGATGGTGTAGGAATTGTTCATTGTTCACTTTTTACATTACTCTCCCCTTTTAAAAATGATATTTATACAATAATTTAATAGGGTACCATTAATACAATACAAATGAGAAAATAACATCCTAACAGGGTACCATTAATACAATACAATGAGAAAATAACATCCTAACAGGGTACCATTAGTTATAATACAAATTTTATACAGAACGATTTCGCGTGGTCGAGTACAATGCAGAGTATCCAAATTTTTAAAATGACACTTGCTTACAAAATATAAAAAAATCAAAGATTAATACTTTAGTTTAGACAAACATTTAATAGGATTAATACATTAATTTAGACAACCAATTAAGTTACACAAACAAGGATATGGTTAAAAAAAATTTAGAATTTTTTTTTTTTTTTTCTGTGGGGAAAATTACATTCATAATGAATAGGAAAAAGGGAAAAATATAAATCGTACAATCTATAAGCTAATTTTTATTGACTAGTGTAGGTAAAAATAGAATTACGTAATGGATGATGTATAGACCTGTGGTCTAGTGTGTTTATGTTTGTTGGGTACAAAGTGTGTATCTGATAATTTCGAGACAGATTAAAATTCGACTACTAAAATTCATAACCATATACTGTAGTAGTATGTCAATTTGACTATAATTTTCGTTTGATACCTTACAAATGGTACAATAACAATTTAAGGACAGTTACTCACGAGTAATTGAACAAAATAAAATTAAAATACAAATTAAAAAAACATAAATCAATTATTGTCATTATTATTATTATTATTATAAAATTCTAAATTACAGGTATCGTTTAGTTGTCGGAAAATTAACCCAAAAATGGATCATTTAAGTGACTATAGTTACTAATATCTAATTGTAAAACACAATAAAACTTAAACTTTTAAGTTCAAAGAAATGTATAATGGTCATCAAAGAGTTAAAAATAAAAAAAAACACAACTTAACATAAATTGAGCCATCGTACCAAAGAGGAATTAACCATGGTTGAACCATTTCTCTGGTTGACACAGTTCAACTGGGGTTGGGGGTGTTAAAATAAAAATAAAAAAAAGACAAAGGTTGGAGTACGACATTCGGGGGAATTGAGTGACTAAGCGGGGGGTATAAGTCTGAAATTGACAATTACATCTTTTCGTGAGCACTTTGCATGAAAAGGGAAAGACAAATCAGTGAATTTCCGTCTTACAAACAAAGAAAAAAGGTTAAACTAAAGACGCAAATCGGTCAATTCAGGTTGAATTTAATTCTCATTTAAAAAAAAAAGGTTGAATTAAATTCTCTTGAACAACAAAAAAAAGGTTGAATTCAATTGACTGCATTGAAATGAATGGGTATTTGAAACTAACAGAGACTGACTTAAAACAAAACTCTCTGACTTCAAATAAAACTCTCTGACTTCGAATCTAACTCTGACTTCGAATCTAACTCTGACTTCGAATCTAACTCTGACTTCGAATCTAACTCTGACTTGAACTCTATCAAGTATTTCTATAAAAATCTCTGGGGCGGTTGGCCGTCTTGGCGCAACCTTCTGACTTGACCTCTTATCAAGTATTCTGAAACTATCTGACTTGAACTCTTATCAAGTAGTATCTTGAAACTTAAACTGTCTTGCACTTGAACTGCTATCAAGTGAAGATTAACTGAAAACGGAAAATGACTGCACTTGATCGTTATCAAGTGGAGACGATTAACCTCTGTTTTGGTTGACCCTCTTGGTGCAACCTTCTGACTTCAAAAACTGACTTCAAAAAATGACTTCAAAAATGACTTCAAAAAATGACTTCAAGTATCTCTCTAAATCTATGGGGTTTGCTTGTCCCTTTTGGTTACAACCAACTGAAACTGTCTGGAACTGAAAATGGAACTTGAAACTGCTTCAAGTACCTCTATAACTCTATAACTCTATAAACTCTCTCTAAAAACTCTCTAAACTCTCTGTAAACTCTCTCTCTCTTAATTTGCAAGTCAATTCAATTCAGTAATTGAAAATTTGCAAACAAAAAAAAAAAAATGTAAACAACATTTCATTCTAATGTACGGGAAGGTACATAAAATAAAATTATTCTATACTGAATATAACAGTGAAAATAACTGAAATTCTCTCTCTGAAATTAATTCTCTCTGAAATTAATTCTGTTACAATAAACTTTATGTTACAATAAACTTTCTGTTACAATAAACTTTCTGTTACAATTAACTCTCTTACAATAACTGTTTCACTAAAAAAAAGTGTATCACTGGTGTATGGAATGTTCACTGTGTTTCTTGTAAATTCTGACTTGATACTCATTATTAACTGTTAATAATAGTGACTTTTCAAGTGTTTATAAATTTCTTAAAAAAACAACTCTTACTTAACAAGATTCCTACGGCGAAATCCTAGAGACGTGTCCTGAAGACGTCTTGCTGGCTACTTGTTCCTGGATGAAAACTAGGCGTGAAGAACTTGGAGTCGTGACGCACCGGTTCAAGGGTGGATGTTACGAACTAGAAGTCGTGACACGCCGGTCAACTGGTTTTATCCTGATGCAGGGTAATTTCTATCTTGGCCAAAGAGTGGCCTCTTCTTAAAAATCTTCTTAAAGTAATCTTCTTCTTAAAGTAATCTTCTTCTTAAAATAATCTTTTAATCCTGATGCAGGGTAATTTCTATCTTGGCCAAAGAGTGGCCTCTTCTTAAAATAATCTTCTTATCCTGGGGCAGGGTAATTTCTATTCTTGGCCAAAGAGTGGCCTCTTCTTAAACATCTTCTTGTTAAACATCTTCTTGTTAAACATCTTCTTGTTAAACATCTTCTGGTTAAAATCTAATTGTTAAAATCTTCTGGTTAAAATCTTCTGGTTAAAATCTTCTTCTTCTTAAAATAATCTTCTCATCCTGGCAATAGGGCGCCAACTTGTTTAGAATCTTCTTATCTTCTTCTTCTTCTTATCCTGGCAAGGGTCTGGGGTGTCTCGTATAGACGAGGCGTTCTTGTTAAGGGGCAAGGGGCCTCTGCCCCCTCCCCGCAGCGAGGCTGCAGTCCAAAGAAGAGTCTCGTAATGAAGTTCTCTGATGAAGTCTTATCTGAAGTACAACGACGAAGTGAAGTAATTTTACAAGTACAGTATAATATAGCCTAAATGTTTGGGGGAGACAATCGAAGGTTAAGTTTCCCCCCTTTTTTTAAACACATCAGATGTTTTTGAAAGATTTCAACTAAAAACAATAAAAAAAATATAAATAAAACTAATCGTATATTTTTGCCGAGTTTACATTTTTTGACGGCGATATCATTTCGTAATAGTGCACATGAGTACAAATTGAGTACACGACTGAGTACGTATTAATTTTGGTTCATTACAATTACGATTACAATTATGGATTACAATTACCAATTAATTCATATTCACTCATTGTTTAATTACACTTCTATTAAAGTACATTCTTACATTATAAATTAAATCATTACATTTAATTAGTTTCACTGAAGTACATTACAAGTTATTGTTCATTACAGTTTCATTAAAGTACATTACAAGTTATTGTTAATTTACAGTTAATTACAATTAAACAGTTACTATAACTTTGTCTTGTTTTGACAGTGTTTCATATTAATAGACAATTAAGATGTTAGAAATATAGTACAAAGTACATGGGCACATAACACACATAATATAACATAACACATGATAATGTTATAAATTCGAATCAGAGCGAAAGGAGACTTTTTTTATCTTTGAGGCGCTCGAATCTGTTGTCGTGAGCGGAATTTTTGATAATAACTTACTAAGCATTTATTCGAGTTCATCTCGGGAGGTCAATATAATTAAAAATAAAAATGAAAAAAATAATACGAGAACGTTTTTTCGCGTTCTCGAACGAACCTAAAGTTTTGCATTTCATGATTGACACGAGTAAACATAGACTGATAAGTTGATAGGGCATAAGTAGACAATAGGTAGATGAATGAATAAGTAATAAAATTAATAAAGGATAGCGGTCAAGAAAGAACATGAATGTAAGAATGAGTATGGTTCAATAATAATGTTTATGCTACATAACATATAAATAATGACTTCTATAAAGTGTTTAGTCCTTAGGGAAATAAATGACGGGAAAATGTGACGTCATAGTTATTGAATTTTTACGTATAGTACAAATCATTGTTAGGAAGATTTACAAGAACGAATTAGAGACACAGAGTGGGAAACGTAAAGAGAATAAAGTTATTTTGTGACGTCATAGTGTATAAGTCATTATTAGAAAGATGAATTAGAAAAATACAGGAATGAATAAAGACGTACAAATCGAAATTCTATCCAAAACTCGCTTATGTGATTTTTGGTTTCTTATGTAAAAATGGACAATGAATTCATATAATGATGGTGTAGGAATTGTTCATTGTTCACTTTTTACATTACTCTCCCCTTTTAAAAATGATATTTATACAATAATTTAATAGGGTACCATTAATACAATACAAATGAGAAAATAACATCCTAACAGGGTACCATTAATACAATACAATGAGAAAATAACATCCTAACAGGGTACCATTAGTTATAATACAAATTTTATACAGAACGATTTCGCGTGGTCGAGTACAATGCAGAGTATCCAAATTTTTAAAATGACACTTGCTTACAAAATATAAAAAAATCAAAGATTAATACTTTAGTTTAGACAAACATTTAATAGGATTAATACATTAATTTAGACAACCAATTAAGTTACACAAACAAGGATATGGTTAAAAAAAATTTAGAATTTTTTTTTTTTTTTTTCTGTGGGGAAAATTACATTCATAATGAATAGGAAAAAGGGAAAAATATAAATCGTACAATCTATAAGCTAATTTTTATTGACTAGTGTAGGTAAAAATAGAATTACGTAATGGATGATGTATAGACCTGTGGTCTAGTGTGTTTATGTTTGTTGGGTACAAAGTGTGTATCTGATAATTTCGAGACAGATTAAAATTCGACTACTAAAATTCATAACCATATACTGTAGTAGTATGTCAATTTGACTATAATTTTCGTTTGATACCTTACAAATGGTACAATAACAATTTAAGGACAGTTACTCACGAGTAATTGAACAAAATAAAATTAAAATACAAATTAAAAAAACATAAATCAATTATTGTCATTATTATTATTATTAAAAATTCTAAATTACAGGTATCGTTTAGTTGTCGGAAAATTAACCCAAAAATGGATCATTTAAGTGACTATAGTTACTAATATCTAATTGTAAAACACAATAAAACTTAAACTTTTAAGTTCAAAGAAATGTATAATGGTCATCAAAGAGTTAAAAATTAAAAAAAACACAACTTAACATAAATTGAGCCATCGTACCAAAGAGGAATTAACCATGGTTGAACCATTTCTCTGGTTGACACAGTTCAACTGGGGTTGGGGGTGTTAAAATAAAAATAAAAAAAAGACAAAGGTTGGAGTACGACATTCGGGGAATTGAGTGACTAAGCGGGGGGGTATAAGTCTGAAATTGACAATTACATCTTTTCGTGAGCACTTTGCATGAAAAGGGAAAGACAAATCAGTGAATTTCCGTCTTACAAACAAAGAAAAAAGGTTAAACTAAAGACGCAAATCGGTCAATTCAGGTTGAATTTAATTCTCATTTAAAAAAAAAAGGTTGAATTAAATTCTCTTGAACAACAAAAAAAAGGTTGAATTCAATTGACTGCATTGAAATGAATGGGTATTTGAAACTAACAGAGACTGACTTAAAACAAAACTCTCTGACTTCAAATAAAACTCTCTGACTTCGAATCTAACTCTGACTTCGAATCTAACTCTGACTTCGAATCTAACTCTGACTTCGAATCTAACTCTGACTTGAACTCTATCAAGTATTTCTATAAAAATCTCTGGGGCGGTTGGCCGTCTTGGCGCAACCTTCTGACTTGACCTCTTATCAAGTATTCTGAAACTATCTGACTTGAACTCTTATCAAGTAGTATCTTGAAACTTAAACTGTCTTGCACTTGAACTGCTATCAAGTGAAGATTAACTGAAAACGGAAAATGACTGCACTTGATCGTTATCAAGTGGAGACGATTAACCTCTGTTTTGGTTGACCCTCTTGGTGCAACCTTCTGACTTCAAAAACTGACTTCAAAAATGACTTCAAAAATTACTCATGACTTCAAAAATGACTTCAAATGACTTCAAGACTATCTCTCTAAATCTATGGGGTTTGCTTGTCCCTTTTGGTTACAACCAACTGAAACTGTCTGGAACTGAAAATGGAACTTGAAACTGCTTCAAGTACCTCTATAACTCTATAACTCTATAAACTCTCTCTAAAAACTCTCTAAACTCTCTGTAAACTCTCTCTCTCTTAATTTGCAAGTCAATTCAATTCAGTAATTGAAAAAAATTTGCAAACAAAAAATAAAAAATGTAAACAACATTTCATTCTAATGTACGGGAAGGTACATAAAATAAAATTATTCTATACTGAATATAACAGTGAAAATAACTGAAATTCTCTCTCTGAAATTAATTCTCTCTGAAATTAATTCTGTTACAATAAACTTTATGTTACAATAAACTTTCTGTTACAATAAACTTTCTGTTACAATTAACTCTCTTACAATAACTGTTTCACTAAAAAAAAGTGTATCACTGGTGTATGGAATGTTCACTGTGTTTCTTGTAAATTCTGACTTGATACTCATTATTAACTGTTAATAATAGTGACTTTTCAAGTGTTTATAAATTTCTTAAAAAAAACAACTCTTACTTAACAAGATTCCTACGGCGAAATCCTTAGAGACGTGTCCTGAAGACGTCTTGCTGGCTACTTGTTCCTGGATGAAAACTAGGCGTGAAGAACTTGGAGTCGTGACGCACCGGTTCAAGGGTGGATGTTACGAACTAGAAGTCGTGACACGCCGGTCAACTGGTTTTATCCTGATGCAGGGTAATTTCTATCTTGGCCAAAGAGTGGCCTCTTCTTAAAAATCTCTCTTAAAGTAATCTTCTTCTTAAAGTAATCTTCTTCTTAAAATAATCTTTTAATCCTGATGCAGGGTAATTTCTATCTTGGCCAAAGAGTGGCCTCTTCTTAAAATAATCTTCTTATCCTGGGGCAGGGTAATTTCTATTCTTGGCCAAAGAGTGGCCTCTTCTTAAACATCTTCTTTTAAACATCTTCTTGTTAAACATCTTCTTGTTAAACATCTTCTGGTTAAAATCTTCTGGTTAAAATCTTCTGGTTAAATCTTAAAATCTTCTTCTTCTTAAAATAATCTTCTCATCCTGGCAATAGGGCGCCAACTTGTTTAGAATCTTCTTATCTTCTTCTTCTTCTTATCCTGGCAAGGGTCTGGGGTGTCTCGTATAGACGAGGCGTTCTTGTTAAGGGGCAAGGGGCCTCTGCCCCCTCCCCGCAGCGAGGCTGCAGTCCAAAGAAGAGTCTCGTAATGAAGTTCTCTGATGAAGTCTTATCTGAAGTACAACGATGAAGTGAAGTAATTTTACAAGTACAGTATAATATAGCCTAAATGTTTGGGGGAGACAATCGAAGGTTAAGTTTCCCCCCTTTTTTTAAACACATCAGATGTTTTTGAAAGATTTCAACTAAAAACAATAAAAAAAATATAAATAAAACTAATCGTATATTTTTGCCGAGTTTACATTTTTTGACGGCGATATCATTTCGTAATAGTGCACATGAGTACAAATTGAGTACACGACTGAGTACGTATTAATTTTGGTTCATTACAATTACGATTACAATTATGGATTACAATTACCAATTAATTCATATTCACTCATTGTTTAATTACACTTCTATTAAAGTACATTCTTACATTATAAATTAAATCATTACATTTAATTAGTTTCACTGAAGTACATTACAAGTTATTGTTAATTTACAGTTAATTACAATTAAACAGTTACTATAACTTTGTCTTGTTTTGACAGTGTTTCATATTAATAGACAATTAAGATGTTAGAAATATAGTACAAAGTACATGGGCACATAACACACATAATATAACATAACACATGATAATGTTATAAATTCGAATCAGAGCGAAAGGAGACTTTTTTTATCTTTGAGGCGCTCGAATCTGTTGTCGTGAGCGGAATTTTTGATAATAACTTACTAAGCATTTATTCGAGTTCATCTCGGGAGGTCAATATAATTAAAAATAAAAATGAAAAAAATAATACGAGAACGTTTTTTCGCGTTCTCGAACGAACCTAAAGTTTTGCATTTCATGATTGACACGAGTAAACATAGACTGATAAGTTGATAGGGCATAAGTAGACAATAGGTAGATGAATGAATAAGTAATAAAATTAATAAAGGATAGCGGTCAAGAAAGAACATGAATGTAAGAATGAGTATGGTTCAATAATAATGTTTATGCTACATAACATATAAATAATGACTTCTATAAAGTGTTTAGTCCTTAGGGAAATAAATGACGGGAAAATGTGACGTCATAGTTATTGAATTTTTACGTATAGTACAAATCATTGTTAGGAAGATTTACAAGAACGAATTAGAGACACAGAGTGGGAAACGTAAAGAGAATAAAGTTATTTTGTGACGTCATAGTGTATAAGTCATTATTAGAAAGATGAATTAGAAAAATACAGGAATGAATAAAGACGTACAAATCGAAATTCTATCCAAAACTCGCTTATGTGATTTTTGGTTTCTTATGTAAAAATGGACAATGAATTCATATAATGATGGTGTAGGAATTGTTCATTGTTCACTTTTTACATTACTCTCCCCTTTTAAAAATGATATTTATACAATAATTTAATAGGGTACCATTAATACAATACAAATGAGAAAATAACATCCTAACAGGGTACCATTAATACAATACAATGAGAAAATAACATCCTAACAGGGTACCATTAGTTATAATACAAATTTTATACAGAACGATTTCGCGTGGTCGAGTACAATGCAGAGTATCCAAATTTTTAAAATGACACTTGCTTACAAAATATAAAAAAATCAAAGATTAATACTTTAGTTTAGACAAACATTTAATAGGATTAATACATTAATTTAGACAACCAATTAAGTTACACAAACAAGGATATGGTTAAAAAAAATTTAGAATTTTTTTTTTTTTTTTTCTGTGGGGAAAATTACATTCATAATGAATAGGAAAAAGGGAAAAATATAAATCGTACAATCTATAAGCTAATTTTTATTGACTAGTGTAGGTAAAAATAGAATTACGTAATGGATGATGTATAGACCTGTGGTCTAGTGTGTTTATGTTTGTTGGGTACAAAGTGTGTATCTGATAATTTCGAGACAGATTAAAATTCGACTACTAAAATTCATAACCATATACTGTAGTAGTATGTCAATTTGACTATAATTTTCGTTTGATACCTTACAAATGGTACAATAACAATTTAAGGACAGTTACTCACGAGTAATTGAACAAAATAAAATTAAAATACAAATTAAAAAAACATAAATCAATTATTGTCATTATTATTATTATTATAAAATTCTAAATTACAGGTATCGTTTAGTTGTCGGAAAATTAACCCAAAAATGGATCATTTAAGTGACTATAGTTACTAATATCTAATTGTAAAACACAATAAAACTTAAACTTTTAAGTTCAAAGAAATGTATAATGGTCATCAAAGAGTTAAAAATAAAAAAAACACAACTTAACATAAATTGAGCCATCGTACCAAAGAGGAATTAACCATGGTTGAACCATTTCTCTGGTTGACACAGTTCAACTGGGGTTGGGGGTGTTAAAATAAAAAAAAAAAAGACAAAGGTTGGAGTACGACATTCGGGGAATTGAGTGACTAAGCGGGGGGTATAAGTCTGAAATTGACAATTACATCTTTTCGTGAGCACTTTGCATGAAAAGGGAAAGACAAATCAGTGAATTTCCGTCTTACAAACAAAGAAAAAAGGTTAAACTAAAGACGCAAATCGGTCAATTCAGGTTGAATTTAATTCTCATTTAAAAAAAAAAGGTTGAATTAAATTCTCTTGAACAACAAAAAAAAGGTTGAATTCAATTGACTGCATTGAAATGAATGGGTATTTGAAACTAACAGAGACTGACTTAAAACAAAACTCTCTGACTTCAAATAAAACTCTCTGACTTCGAATCTAACTCTGACTTCGAATCTAACTCTGACTTCGAATCTAACTCTGACTTCGAACTAACTCTGACTTGAACTCTATCAAGTATTTCTATAAAAATCTCTGGGGCGGTTGGCCGTCTTGGCGCAACCTTCTGACTTGACCTCTTATCAAGTATTCTGAAACTATCTGACTTGAACTCTTATCAAGTAGTATCTTGAAACTTAAACTGTCTTGCACTTGAACTGCTATCAAGTGAAGATTAACTGAAAACGGAAAATGACTGCACTTGATCGTTATCAAGTGGAGACGATTAACCTCTGTTTTGGTTGACCCTCTTGGTGCAACCTTCTGACTTCAAAAACTGACTTCAAAAAACTTCAAAAATGACTTCAAAAAATTACTTCAAAAAATGACTTCAAAAATGACTTCAAAAAATGACTTGACTTCAAGTATCTCTCTAAATCTATGGGGTTTGCTTGTCCCTTTTGGTTACAACCAACTGAAACTGTCTGGAACTGAAAATGGAACTTGAAACTGCTTCAAGTACTCTATAACTCTATAACTCTATAAACTCTCTCTAAAAACTCTCTAAACTCTCTGTAAACTCTCTCTCTCTTAATTTGCAAGTCAATTCAATTCAGTAATTGAAAAAATTTGCAAACAAAAAATAAAAAATGTAAACAACATTTCATTCTAATGTACGGGAAGGTACATAAAATAAAATTATTCTATACTGAATATAACAGTGAAAATAACTGAAATTCTCTCTCTGAAATTAATTCTCTCTGAAATTAATTCTGTTACAATAAACTTTGTTACAATAAACTTTCTGTTACAATAAACTTTCTGTTACAATTAACTCTCTTACAATAACTGTTTCACTAAAAAAAAGTGTATCACTGGTGTATGGAATGTTCACTGTGTTTCTTGTAAATTCTGACTTGATACTCATTATTAACTGTTAATAATAGTGACTTTTCAAGTGTTTATAAATTTCTTAAAAAAAACAACTCTTACTTAACAAGATTCCTACGGCGAAATCCTTAGAGACGTGTCCTGAAGACGTCTTGCTGGCTACTTGTTCCTGGATGAAAACTAGGCGTGAAGAACTTGGAGTCGTGACGCACCGGTTCAAGGGTGGATGTTACGAACTAGAAGTCGTGACACGCCGGTCAACTGGTTTTATCCTGATGCAGGGTAATTTCTATCTTGGCCAAAGAGTGGCCTCTTCTTAAAAATCTTCTTAAAGTAATCTTCTTCTTAAAGTAATCTTCTTCTTAAAGTAATCTTCTTAAAATAATCTTTTAATCCTGATGCAGGGTAATTTCTATCTTGGCCAAAGAGTGGCCTCTTCTTAAAATAATCTTCTTATCCTGGGGCAGGGTAATTTCTATTCTTGGCCAAAGAGTGGCCTCTTCTTAAACATCTTCTTGTTAAACATCTTCTTGTTAAACATCTTCTTGTTAAACATCTTCTGGTTAAAATCTTCTGGTTAAAATCTTCTGGTTAAAATCTTCTTCTTCTTAAAATAATCTTCTCATCCTGGCAATAGGGCGCCAACTTGTTTAGAATCTTCTTATCTTCTTCTTCTTCTTATCCTGGCAAGGGTCTGGGGTGTCTCGTATAGACGAGGCGTTCTTGTTAAGGGGCAAGGGGCCTCTGCCCCCTCCCCGCAGCGAGGCTGCAGTCCAAAGAAGAGTCTCGTAATGAAGTTCTCTGATGAAGTCTTATCTGAAGTACAACGATGAAGTGAAGTAATTTTACAAGTACAGTATAATATAGCCTAAATGTTTGGGGGAGACAATCGAAGGTTAAGTTTCCCCCCTTTTTTTAAACACATCAGATGTTTTTGAAAGATTTCAACTAAAAACAATAAAAAAAATATAAATAAAACTAATCGTATATTTTTGCCGAGTTTACATTTTTTGACGGCGATATCATTTCGTAATAGTGCACATGAGTACAAATTGAGTACACGACTGAGTACGTATTAATTTTGGTTCATTACAATTACGATTACAATTATGGATTACAATTACCAATTAATTCATATTCACTCATTGTTTAATTACACTTCTATTAAAGTACATTCTTACATTATAAATTAAATCATTACATTTAATTAGTTTCACTGAAGTACATTACAAGTTATTGTTCATTACAGTTTCATTAAGTACATTACAAGTTATTGTTAATTTACAGTTAATTACAATTAAACAGTTACTATAACTTTGTCTTGTTTTGACAGTGTTTCATATTAATAGACAATTAAGATGTTAGAAATATAGTACAAAGTACATGGGCACATAACACACATAATATAACATAACACATGATAATGTTATAAATTCGAATCAGAGCGAAAGGAGACTTTTTTTATCTTTGAGGCGCTCGAATCTGTTGTCGTGAGCGGAATTTTTGATAATAACTTACTAAGCATTTATTCGAGTTCATCTCGGGAGGTCAATATAATTAAAAATAAAAATGAAAAAAATAATACGAGAACGTTTTTTCGCGTTCTCGAACGAACCTAAAGTTTTGCATTTCATGATTGACACGAGTAAACATAGACTGATAAGTTGATAGGGCATAAGTAGACAATAGGTAGATGAATGAATAAGTAATAAAATTAATAAAGGATAGCGGTCAAGAAAGAACATGAATGTAAGAATGAGTATGGTTCAATAATAATGTTTATGCTACATAACATATAAATAATGACTTCTATAAAGTGTTTAGTCCTTAGGGAAATAAATGACGGGAAAATGTGACGTCATAGTTATTGAATTTTTACGTATAGTACAAATCATTGTTAGGAAGATTTACAAGAACGAATTAGAGACACAGAGTGGGAAACGTAAAGAGAATAAAGTTATTTTGTGACGTCATAGTGTATAAGTCATTATTAGAAAGATGAATTAGAAAAATACAGGAATGAATAAAGACGTACAAATCGAAATTCTATCCAAAACTCGCTTATGTGATTTTTGGTTTCTTATGTAAAAATGGACAATGAATTCATATAATGATGGTGTAGGAATTGTTCATTGTTCACTTTTTACATTACTCTCCCCTTTTAAAAATGATATTTATACAATAATTTAATAGGGTACCATTAATACAATACAAATGAGAAAATAACATCCTAACAGGGTACCATTAATACAATACAATGAGAAAATAACATCCTAACAGGGTACCATTAGTTATAATACAAATTTTATACAGAACGATTTCGCGTGGTCGAGTACAATGCAGAGTATCCAAATTTTTAAAATGACACTTGCTTACAAAATATAAAAAAATCAAAGATTAATACTTTAGTTTAGACAAACATTTAATAGGATTAATACATTAATTTAGACAACCAATTAAGTTACACAAACAAGGATATGGTTAAAAAAAATTTAGAATTTTTTTTTTTTTTTCTGTGGGGAAAATTACATTCATAATGAATAGGAAAAAGGGAAAAATATAAATCGTACAATCTATAAGCTAATTTTTATTGACTAGTGTAGGTAAAAATAGAATTACGTAATGGATGATGTATAGACCTGTGGTCTAGTGTGTTTATGTTTGTTGGGTACAAAGTGTGTATCTGATAATTTCGAGACAGATTAAAATTCGACTACTAAAATTCATAACCATATACTGCAGTAGTATGTCAATTTGAATATAATTTTCGTTTGATACCTTACAAATGGTACAATAACAATTTAAGGACAGTTACTCACGAGTAATTGAACAAAATAAAATTAAAATACAAATTAAAAAAACATAAATCAATTATTGTCATTATTATTATTATTATTATAAAATTCTAAATTACAGGTATCGTTTAGTTGTCGGAAAATTAACCCAAAAATGGATCATTTAAGTGACTATAGTTACTAATATCTAATTGTAAAACACAATAAAACTTAAACTTTTAAGTTCAAAGAAATGTATAATGGTCATCAAAGAGTTAAAAATAAAAAAAACACAACTTAACATAAATTGAGCCATCGTACCAAAGAGGAATTAACCATGGTTGAACCATTTCTCTGGTTGACACAGTTCAACTGGGGTTGGGGGTGTTAAAATAAAAATAAAAAAAAGACAAAGGTTGGAGTACGACATTCGGGGGAATTGAGTGACTAAGCGGGGGGGTATAAGTCTGAAATTGACAATTACATCTTTTCGTGAGCACTTTGCATGAAAAGGGAAAGACAAATCAGTGAATTTCCGTCTTACAAACAAAGAAAAAAGGTTAAACTAAAGACGCAAATCGGTCAATTCAGGTTGAATTTAATTCTCATTTAAAAAAAAAAAGGTTGAATTAAATTCTCTTGAACAACAAAAAAAAGGTTGAATTCAATTGACTGCATTGAAATGAATGGGTATTTGAAACTAACAGAGACTGACTTAAAACAAAACTCTCTGACTTCAAATAAAACTCTCTGACTTCGAATCTAACTCTGACTTCGAATCTAACTCTGACTTCGAATCTAACTCTGACTTCGATCTAACTCTGACTTGAACTCTATCAAGTATTTCTATAAAAATCTCTGGGGCGGTTGGCCGTCTTGGCGCAACCTTCTGACTTGACCTCTTATCAAGTATTCTGAAACTATCTGACTTGAACTCTTATCAAGTAGTATCTTGAAACTTAAACTGTCTTGCACTTGAACTGCTATCAAGTGAAGATTAACTGAAAACGGAAAATGACTGCACTTGATCGTTATCAAGTGGAGACGATTAACCTCTGTTTTGGTTGACCCTCTTGGTGCAACCTTCTGACTTCAAAAACTGACTTCAAAAAATGACTTCAAAAATTACTTCAAAAAAGACTAAAAATGACTTCAAAAATGACTTCAATGTCTTCAAAAATGACTTCATCTCTCTAAATCTATGGGGTTTGCTTGTCCCTTTTGGTTACAACCAACTGAAACTGTCTGGAACTGAAAATGGAACTTGAAACTGCTTCAAGTACTCTATAACTCTATAACTCTATAAACTCTCTAAAAACTCTCTAAACTCTCTGTAAACTCTCTCTCTCTTAATTTGCAAGTCAATTCAATTCAGTAATTGAAAAAAATTTGCAAACAAAAAATAAAAATGTAAACAACATTTCATTCTAATGTACGGGAAGGTACATAAAATAAAATTATTCTATACTGAATATAACAGTGAAAATAACTGAAATTCTCTCTCTGAAATTAATTCTCTCTGAAATTAATTCTGTTACAATAAACTTTCTGTTACAATAAACTTTCTGTTACAATAAACTTTCTGTTACAATTAACTCTCTTACAATAACTGTTTCACTAAAAAAAGTGTATCACTGGTGTATGGAATGTTCACTGTGTTTCTTGTAAATTCTGACTTGATACTCATTATTAACTGTTAATAATAGTGACTTTTCAAGTGTTTATAATTTCTTAAAAAAAACAACTCTTACTTAACAAGATTCCTACGGCGAAATCCTTAGAGACGTGTCCTGAAGACGTCTTGCTGGCTACTTGTTCCTGGATGAAAACTAGGCGTGAAGAACTTGGAGTCGTGACGCACCGGTTCAAGGGTGGATGTTACGAACTAGAAGTCGTGACACGCCGGTCAACTGGTTTTATCCTGATGCAGGGTAATTTCTATCTTGGCCAAAGAGTGGCCTCTTCTTAAAAATCTTCTTAAAGTAACTCTTCTAAAGTAATCTTCTTCTTAAAGTAATCTTCTTAAAATGATCTTTTAATCCTGATGCAGGGTAATTTCTATCTTGGCCAAAGAGTGGCCTCTTCTTAAAATAATCTTCTTATCCTGGGGCAGGGTAATTTCTATTCTTGGCCAAAGAGTGGCCTCTTCTTAAACATTC
>JAJOZX010001291.1:0-150000 GCA_023014485.1 Bathynomus jamesi
TTTTTTTTGTTGTAAAAGAGAATTAAATTCTACCAGAATTGACCGGTTTGCGTATTAGTTTAACCTTTTTTTTTTTTTTGTAAGAAGGAAATTGACCCATTTGTTTTTTTTCATGCCATTGTGCGTATATAAATATATACTTATGTATTTTAATGTTGTAACAAAACCGTTTTTACAAAGGTTGTAACGATTTTGGTAATTATTGTAATGTATATGAGGAACATGCCGTCCCTCCGTTTGTTGAACTCTTTTAATTTTTGTTCTAAGTAGTGTGACAAGCAATCTTTTAAAAAAAAAAAAAAGAGCAAAGTGCTCACGAAAGATGTAATTGTCAATTTCAGACTTATACCCCCCGCTTAGTCACTCAATTCCCCCGAATGTCGTACTACAAACTTTGTCTTTTAATTTTATTTTATTTTAACACCCCCAACCCCAGTTGAACTGTGTCAACCAGAGAAATGGTTCAACCATGGTTTAATTCCTCTTTGGTACGATGGCTCAATTTATGTTAAGTTGTGTTTTTTTATTTTTAACTCTTGATGACCATTATACATTTCTTTGAACTTAAAAGTTTAAGTTTTATTGTGTTTTACAATTAGATATTAGTAACTATAGTCACTTAAATGACCCATTTTTGGGTTAATTTTCCGACAACTAAACGATACCTGTAATTTAGAATTTTATAATAATTGACCTTGAGCTTAAGGGATTTTATAATAATAATAATAATGATAATAATAATAACAATAACTGACTTAAACTTAAAGGATTTTATAACCCTAAACCCATCTTAAATTATTATACATTATTTTTGAACTTTGTTAATTCAAAAACCTCCCAAATCCCTACACATACACACGCATGTATGCGCACTATATATATATATATATATATATATATATATATACAAACCTTATGCTAAAATCATTGGATGTCACAACAAACTATTTCATAGCACGTAAGTGCAAACTATGCTATTTAGTCTTAATCATTTTTGCTTCCTAATATATCTTGCTCATGCATTTATACAGTTAATTTAACAATCCTCTCAGCTAATCTGTCTCGAAATTATCAGATACACACTTTGTACCCAATAAACATAAATACACATTTGACCACAGGTCTATACATCATCCACTACGTAATTCGATTTGTACCTACAACAGTCAATAAAAATGCATGCACACTATATATATACTATATACATACAAACCTTATGCTAAAATCATTGAATATCACAATAAAACTATTTCATTACGTAAGTGCAAACTATGCTATTTAGTTTTAATCATTTTTGCTTTCTAATATATCTTGCTCATGCATTTATTCAGTTAATTGAACAATCCTCTCAACTTAATCTGTCTCTCGAAATTATCAGATACACACTTTATACCTAATACACATAAATACACATTTGACCACAGGTCTATACATCATCCATTACATAATTCGATTTTTTATCTACAATAGTCAATAAAACTAGTTACGAATTGTACTATCATGGAAGCCTCGAAAAATCCATGAACTTTAAAATTTATATTTTTCCTTTTACTCTATTCATTATGTACATAATTTTTCCCACAGAAAAATAAAAAATTTTGTAAAAAATTTAACAATATCATTCTTTATCTAACTTAATTGTTTATCTAAATTAAAGTATAAATCTTTGAATTCTTTTATATTATATAATAACTCACTTGTTCTGTATAAAACTTGTAATGTAAAGAAAAATTCGTCACCTAACTTGAATTAGTTACGATGTTATTTTCTCAATTGTATTGTATTGTATTAATTTTATTATATTATTGTATAAATATCATTTTAAAAAAAAAGGGGAGAGCAATGTAAAAAGTGAACAATGAACAATTCGTACACCATCATTATATGGATTCATTGTCTTCATGCAATACTTATGTTCGTATAGTTTTATGTTCGAATGTCCATTTTTACATATGAAACCAAAATCGCCTAAGCGAGTTTTGGATAGAATTTCGATTTGTACGTCTTTATTCATTCCTGTATTTTTCTAATTCATCTTCTAATAATGACTTATACACTATGACGTCATAAAATAACTTTATTCTCTTTACGTTTCCCACTCTTTGTCTCTAATTCGTTCTTGTAAATCTTCCTAATAATGATTTGTACTATACGTAAAAATTCAATAACTATGACGTCACATTTTCCCTTCATCATATATCTAGTATCCAATGTATGAAAATTCTTTAACATCATGCTAAGGACGAAACACTCTATAGAAGTCATTATTTATATGTTATGTAGTATAAACATTATTATTCAACCATACTCATTCTTACATTCATGTTCTTTCTTGACCGCTATCCTTTATTAATTTTATTACTTATTCATTCATCTACCTATTGTCTACTTATGCCCTATCAACTTATCAGTCTATGTTTACTCGTGTCAATTTGTGAGGCGCGAAACTTTATGCCTTCGTTCGAGAACGCAAAAATACGTTCTCGTATTATTTGTTTGATTATTTTTTTCAAGTGCGTTCACCCCTCGAGATATTCGAAAATGCTTAGTAAGATCGAATTCCACTCACTACGACAGAATCGAGCGCCTCAAAGATAAATACCTCCGTTCGCTCTGATTTCAAATTCATAACATATTATAGCATATTATTTCGTAAATAAATTATCTCGTAAGTGCCATGTACGTTGTATTATATTTAACATCTTAATTGTCTATTAATAAGAAACACTGTAAAAACAAAACAAAGTTATAGTAACTGTGTAATTGTAATTAACTGTAATACTTTAATTTAATATAACGTAATGTACTTTAATGAAACAAATTAACAATAACTTGTAATGTACTTCAGTGAAACTGTAATTAAATGTAATGATTTAATTTATCATGTAAGAATGTACTTCAAAATGGAAGTGTAATTAAACAACAAGTGAATATGAATTAATTGGTAATTGTAATCGTAATTGTAATGAACCAAATTAATACGTACTCAGTCATGTACTTAATTTGTACTTGTGTACTATTACGAAATGATATCGCCTTCATAAATATAGACTCGGCGAAAATACAAATTAGTTTTTATTTATATTTTTTAAATTCTTATTTGCAATCATTCAAAAACATCTGATGTGTTTAAAAAAAGGGGGGAAACTTAACCTCCGACTGTCTCCCCCAAACATTTAGGCTATATTATACATGTACTTGTAAAATTAGGCACTACTTCATTTTACTACTTCATTTAAGGCTCTTCTTCATTGCACTTCTTCGTTAGACTTCATATTAGCACCTCATTAGGAGGGGGCAGAGGCCCCTTGCCTTCTTAATATTTTTAGATTCCGGCCTGAGCCATGGTCGAAAGAGGTCGAACCTCTACCCCTGTAAATTCAGAGTACTAACTGTAATTTTTAAGAAGTAAACCAAAGTAAAAGAAGTTTTTTTTTCCCTTCGAGCCGTGCTCTCTTCAGGAACTCAGTCAAGTCGACAAGTTATAAAAGATAATTTTTAGTATAAGAGAAAGTATCAGAGAATTATAAAAAGAGAAGAATTAATAAGCGAGAGAAAGAGACAACCCAAGCACCATAGACGATATTGGCATAACAGTCTGGCGAGTCTGTAGCCAAGAGTTTAACAAGTGGCGACCCACCATTTGACCGGCGTGTCACGACTTCCAGTTCGTAACATCCACCCTTGAACCGGTGTGTCACGACTCCAAGTTCTCCACGCCTAGTTCTCATCCAGGAACAAGTAGCCAGCAAGACGTCTTCAGGACACGTCTCAAGGATTTCCCCATAGAAAATTTTGTTAAGTACATGTTGTTTTCTTAAGTAATTTATAAACATTTGAAAAGTCACTATTATTAACAGTTAATAATGAATATTAAGTCAGAATTAACACAAAACACAGTGAACACTTCAGACACCAGTGATACACTTTTTTTTTTAGTGAAACAGTAATTGTCACAGAGTTAATTGTCACAGAGTAAATTGTCACAGAGTTAATTTCAAAGAGAGTTAATTTCAAAGAGAGTTAATTTCAAAGAGAGTTAATTTCAAAGAGAGTCAATTGTCGCAGAGTGAATTGTCGCAGAGTCAATTGTCGCAGAGTCAATTGTCGCAGAGTGAATTGTCGCAGAGTCAATTGTCACAGTCAATTGTCGCAGAGTCAATTGTCACAGTTATTTGCACTATTATATTCAGTATAGAATAATTTTATTTTATGTACCTTCCCGTACATTCGAGTGAAATATTTACATTTTTTTTTATTTTTTGTTTGCAAATTTTTTTCAATTACTGAATTGAATTGACTTGCAAATTAAGAGAGAGAGAGTTTAGTTACTTGAAGCAGTTTCAAGTTCCATTTTCAGTTTTCAGACAGTTTCAGTTGGTTGTAACCAAAAGGGACAACCAAACTCCAGAGATTTATAAAGATACTTGAAGTAATTTTGAAGTCATTTTTTTGAAGTCATTTTTTTGAAGTCATTTTTTTGAAGTCATTTTTTGAAGTCATTTTTTGAAGTCATTTTTTTGAAGTCAGTATTTCAAGTCAGAATGTTGCACCAAGAGGGTCAACCAAAACAGAGGTTAATCGTCTCCACTTGATAAAGATCAAGTGCAGTCATTTTCTATTTTCAGTTAATCTTCACTTGACAAGCGTTCAAGTTAGACAGTTAAGTTTCATTTTAAGTTTCAGAATACTTGATAAGAGTTCAAGTTAGTTTCAAGAATACTTGATAGAGTTGAAGTTAGTTTCAAGAATACTTGATAGAGTTCAAGTTAGTTTCAAGAATACTTGATAGAGTTGAAGTTAGTTTCAAGAATACTTGATAGAGTTCAAGTTAATTTCAAGAATACTTGATAGAGTTCAAGTTAGTTTCAAGAATACTTGATAGAGTTCAAGTTAGTTTCAAGAATACTTGATAGAGTTCAAGTTAGTTTCAAGAATACTTGATAGAGTTCAAGTTAGTTTCAAGAATACTTGATAGAGTTCAAGTTAGTTTCAAGAATACTTGATAGATTTCAAGTTAGTTTCAAGAATACTTGATGGAGTTCAAGTTAGTTTCAGAATACTTGATAGAGTTCAAGTCAGACAGTTTTATTCCAAGTCAGTTTTATCCCAAGTATTCCGAGTCCCAAGTATTCCGAGTCCCAAGTATTCCAAGTCCCAAGTCAGTTTTCAATGCAGTCAATTGAATTCAACTTTTCCTTTGTAATTTAAGAGAATTTAATTTAAGAAAATGTAATTTAAGGGAATTTAATTCAACCTTTTTCTTTGTTGTAAAAGAGAATTAAATTCTACCAGAATTGACCGGTTTGCATATTTAGTTTAACCTTTTTTTTTTTTTTTTGTAAGAAGGAAATTGACCCATTTGTCTTTTCTTTTCATGCCATTGTTGCGTATATAAATATATACTTATGTATTTTAATGTTTGTAACAAAACCGTTTTTACAAAGGTTGTAACGATTTTGGTAATTATTGTAATGTATATGAGGAACATGCCGTCCCTCCGTTTGTTGAACTCTTTTAATTTTTGTTCTAAGTAGTGTGACAAGCAATCTTTTAAAAAAAAAAAAAAGAGCAAAGTGCTCACGAAAGATGTAATTGTCAATTTCAGACTTATACCCCCCGCTTAGTCACTCAATTCCCCCGAATGTCGTACTACAAACTTTGTCTTTTAATTTTATTTTATTTTAACACCCCCAACCCCAGTTGAACTGTGTCAACCAGAGAAATGGTTCAACCATGGTTAATTCCTCTTTGGTACGATGGCTCAATTTATGTTAAGTTGTGTTTTTTTATTTTTAACTCTTTGATGACCATTATACATTTCTTTGAACTTAAAAGTTTAAGTTTTATTGTGTTTTACAATTAGATATTAGTAACTATAGTCACTTAAATGACCCATTTTTGGGTTAATTTTCCGACAACTAAACGATACCTGTAATTTAGAATTTTATAATAATTGACCTTGAGCTTAAGGGATTTTATAATAATAATAATAATGATATAATAATAACAATAACTGACTTAAACTTAAAGGATTTTATAACCCTAAACCCATCTAAATTATTATACATTATTTTTGAACTTTGTTAATTCAAAAACCTCCCAAATCCCTACACATACACACGCATGTATGCGCACTATATATATATATATATATACAAACCTTATGCTAAAATCATTGGATGTCACAACAAACTATTTCATAGCACGTAAGTGCAAACTATGCTATTTAGTCTTAATCATTTTTGCTTCCTAATATATCTTGCTCATGCATTTATACAGTTAATTTAACAATCCTCTCAGCTAATCTGTCTCGAAATTATCAGATACACACTTTGTACCCAATAAACATAAATACACATTTGACCACAGGTCTATACATCATCCACTACGTAATTCGATTTGTACCTACACAGTCAATAAAATGCATGCACACTATATATATACTATATACATACAAACCTTATGCTAAAATCATTGAATATCACAATAAAACTATTTCATTACGTAAGTGCAAACTATGCTATTTAGTTTTAATCATTTTTGCTTTCTAATATATCTTGCTCATGCATTTATTCAGTTAATTGAACAATCCTCTCAACTTAATCTATCTCTCGAAATTATCAGATACACACTTTATACCTAATACACATAAATACACATTTGACCACAGGTCTATACATCATCCATTACATAATTCGATTTTTTATCTACAATAGTCAATAAAACTAGTTACGAATTGTACTATCATGGAAGCCTCGAAAAATCCATGAACTTTAAAATTTATATTTTTTCCTTTTACTCTATTCATTATGTACATAATTTTTCCCACAGAAAAATAAAAAATTTTGTAAAAAAATTTAACAATATCATTCTTTATCTAACTTAATTGTTTATCTAAATTAAAGTATAAATCTTTGAATTCTTTTATATTATATAATAACTCACTTGTTCTGTATAAAACTTGTAATGTAAAGAAAAATTCGTCACCTAACTTGAATTAGTTACGATGTTATTTTCTCAATTGTATTGTATTGTATTAATTTTATTATATTATTGTATAAATATCATTTTAAAAAAAAAGGGGAGAGCAATGTAAAAAGTGAACAATGAACAATTCGTACACCATCATTATATGGATTCATTGTCTTCATGCAATACTTATGTTCGTATAGTTTTATGTTCGAATGTCCATTTTTACATATGAAACCAAAATCGCCTAAGCGAGTTTTGGATAGAATTTCGATTTGTACGTCTTTATTCATTCCTGTATTTTTCTAATTCATCTTTCTAATAATGACTTATACACTATGACGTCATAAAATAACTTTATTCTCTTTACGTTTCCCACTCTTTGTCTCTAATTCGTTCTTGTAAATCTTCCTAATAATGATTTGTACTATACGTAAAAATTCAATAACTATGACGTCACATTTTCCCTTCATCATATATCTAGTATCCAATGTATGAAAATTCTTTAACATCATGCTAAGGACGAAACACTCTATAGAAGTCATTATTTATATGTTATGTAGTATAAACATTATTATTCAACCATACTCATTCTTACATTCATGTTCTTTCTTGACCGCTATCCTTTATTAATTTTATTACTTATTCATTCATCTACCTATTGTCTACTTATGCCCTATCAACTTATCAGTCTATGTTTACTCGTGTCAATTTGTGAGGCGCGAAACTTTATGCCTTCGTTCGAGAACGCAAAAATACGTTCTCGTATTATTTGTTTTTTTATTTTTTTTTCAAGTGCGTTCACCCCTCGAGATATTCGAAAATGCTTAGTAAGATCGAATTCCACTCACTACGACAGAATCGAGCGCCTCAAAGATAAAATACCTCCGTTCGCTCTGATTTCAAATTCATAACATATTATAGCATATTATTTCGTAAATAAATTATCTCGTAAGTGCCATGTACGTTGTATTATATTTAACATCTTAATTGTCTATTAATAAGAAACACTGTAAAAACAAAACAAAGTTATAGTAACTGTGTAATTGTAATTAACTGTAATACTTTAATTTAATATAACGTAATGTACTTTAATGAAACAAATTAACAATAACTTGTAATGTACTTCAGTGAAACTGTAATTAAATGTAATGATTTAATTTATCATGTAAGAATGTACTTCAAAATGGAAGTGTAATTAAACAACAAGTGAATATGAATTAATTGGTAATTGTAATCGTAATTGTAATGAACCAAAATTAATACGTACTCAGTCATGTACTTAATTTGTACTTGTGTACTATTACGAAATGATATCGCCTTCATAAATATAGACTCGGCGAAAAATACAAATTAGTTTTTATTTATTTTTTAAATTCTTATTTGCAATCATTCAAAAACATCTGATGTGTTTAAAAAAAGGGGGAAACTTAACCTTCGACTGTCTCCCCAAACATTTAGGCTATATTATACATGTACTTGTAAAATTAGGCACTACTTCATTTTACTACTTCATTTAAGGCTCTTCTTCATTGCACTTCTTCGTTAGACTTCATATTAGCACCTCATTAGGAGGGGGCAGAGGCCCCTTGCCTTCTTAATATTTTTAGATTCCGGCCTGAGCCATGGTCGAAAGAGGTCGAACCTCTACCCTGTAAATTCAGAGTACTAACTGTAATTTTTAAGAAGTAAACCAAAGTAAAAGAAGTTTTTATTTTTCCCTTCGAGCCGTGCTCTCTTCAGGAACTCAGTCAAGTCGACAAGTTATAAAAGATAATTTTTAGTATAAGAGAAAGTATCAGAGAATTATAAAAAGAGAAGAATTAATAAGCGAGAGAAAGAGACAACCCAAGCACCATAGACGATATTGGCATAACAGTCTGGCGAGTCTGTAGCCAAGAGTTTAACAAGTGGCGACCCACCATTTGACCGGCGTGTCACGACTTCCAGTTCGTAACATCCACCCTTGAACCGGTGTGTCACGACTCCAAGTTCTCCACGCCTAGTTCTCATCCAGGAACAAGTAGCCAGCAAGACGTCTTCAGGACACGTCTCAAGGATTTCCCCATAGAAAATTTTGTTAAGTACATGTTGTTTTCTTAAGTAATTTATAAACATTTGAAAAGTCACTATTATTAACAGTTAATAATGAATATTAAGTCAGAATTAACACAAAACACAGTGAACACTTCAGACACCAGTGATACACTTTTTTTTTTAGTGAAACAGTAATTGTCACAGAGTTAATTGTCACAGAGTAAATTGTCACAGAGTTAATTTCAAAGAGAGTTAATTTCAAAGAGAGTTAATTTCAAAGAGAGTTAATTTCAAAGAGAGTCAATTGTCGCAGAGAATTGTCGCAGAGTCAATTGTCGCAGAGTCAATTGTCGCAGAGTGAATTGTCGCAGAGTCAATTGTCACAGTCAATTGTCGCAGAGTCAATTGTCACAGTTATTTGCACTATTATATTCAGTATAGAATAATTTTATTTTATGTACCTTCCCGTACATTCGAGTGAAATATTTACATTTTTTTTATTTTTTGTTTGCAAATTTTTTTCAATTACTGAATTGAATTGACTTGCAAATTAAGAGAGAGAGAGTTTAGTTACTTGAAGCAGTTTCAAGTTCCATTTTCAGTTTTCAGACAGTTTCAGTTGGTTGTAACCAAAAGGGACAACCAAACCCAGAGATTTATAAAGATACTTGAAGTAATTTTGAAGTCATTTTTTTGAAGTCATTTTTTTGAAGTCATTTTTTTGAAGTCATTTTTTGAAGTCATTTTTTGAAGTCATTTTTTTGAAGTCAGTATTTCAAGTCAGAATGTTGCACCAAGAGGGTCAACCAAAACAGAGGTTAATCGTCTCCACTTGATAAAGATCAAGTGCAGTCATTTTCTATTTTCAGTTAATCTTCACTTGACAAGCGTTCAAGTTAGACAGTTAAGTTTCATTTTAAGTTTCAGAATACTTGATAAGAGTTCAAGTTAGTTTCAAGAATACTTGATAGAGTTGAAGTTAGTTTCAAGAATACTTGATAGAGTTCAAGTTAGTTTCAAGAATACTTGATAGAGTTGAAGTTAGTTTCAAGAATACTTGATAGAGTTCAAGTTAATTTCAAGAATACTTGATAGAGTTCAAGTTAGTTTCAAGAATACTTGATAGAGTTCAAGTTAGTTTCAAGAATACTTGATAGAGTTCAAGTTAGTTTCAAGAATACTTGATAGAGTTCAAGTTAGTTTCAAGAATACTTGATAGAGTTCAAGTTAGTTTCAAGAATACTTGATAGATTTCAAGTTAGTTTCAAGAATACTTGATGGAGTTCAAGTTAGTTTCAGAATACTTGATAGAGTTCAAGTCAGACAGTTTTATTCCAAGTCAGTTTTATCCCAAGTATTCCGAGTCCCAAGTATTCCGAGTCCCAAGTATTCCAAGTCCCAAGTCAGTTTTCAATGCAGTCAATTGAATTCAACTTTTCCTTTGTAATTTAAGAGAATTTAATTTAAGAAAATGTAATTTAAGGGAATTTAATTCAACCTTTTTCTTTGTTGTAAAAGAGAATTAAATTCTACCAGAATTGACCGGTTTGCATATTTAGTTTAACCTTTTTTTTTTTTTTTTGTAAGAAGGAAATTGACCCATTTGTCTTTTCTTTTCATGCCATTGTTGCGTATATAAATATATACTTATGTATTTAATGTTTGTAACAAAACCGTTTTTACAAAGGTTGTAACGATTTTGGTAATTATTGTAATGTATATGAGGAACATGCCGTCCCTCCGTTTGTTGAACTCTTTTAATTTTTGTTCTAAGTAGTGTGACAAGCAATCTTTTAAAAAAAAAAAAAAGAGCAAAGTGCTCACGAAAGATGTAATTGTCAATTTCAGACTTATACCCCCCGCTTAGTCACTCAATTCCCCCGAATGTCGTACTACAAACTTTGTCTTTTAATTTTATTTTATTTTAACACCCCCAACCCCAGTTGAACTGTGTCAACCAGAGAAATGGTTCAACCATGGTTAATTCCTCTTTGGTACGATGGCTCAATTTATGTTAAGTTGTGTTTTTTATTTTTAACTCTTTGATGACCATTATACATTTCTTTGAACTTAAAAGTTTAAGTTTTATTGTGTTTTACAATTAGATATTAGTAACTATAGTCACTTAAATGACCCATTTTTGGGTTAATTTTCCGACAACTAAACGATACCTGTAATTTAGAATTTTATAATAATTGACCTTGAGCTTAAGGGATTTTATAATAATAATAATAATGATAATAATAATAACAATAACTGACTTAAACTTAAAGGATTTTATAACCTAAACCCATCTTAAATTATTATACATTATTTTTGAACTTTGTTAATTCAAAAACCTCCCAAATCCCTACACATACACACGCATGTATGCGCACTATATATATATATATATATATATTATATATATATAATACAAACCTTATGCTAAAATCATTGGATGTCACAACAAACTATTTCATAGCACGTAAGTGCAAACTATGCTATTTAGTCTTAATCATTTTTGCTTCCTAATATATCTTGCTCATGCATTTATACAGTTAATTTAACAATCCTCTCAGCTAATCTGTCTCGAAATTATCAGATACACACTTTGTACCCAATAAACATAAATACACATTTGACCACAGGTCTATACATCATCCACTACGTAATTCGATTTGTACCTACAACAGTCAATAAAAATGCATGCACACTATATATATACTATATACATACAAACCTTATGCTAAAATCATTGAATATCACAATAAAACTATTTCATTACGTAAGTGCAAACTATGCTATTTAGTTTTAATCATTTTTGCTTTCTAATATATCTTGCTCATGCATTTATTCAGTTAATTGAACAATCCTCTCAACTTAATCTGTCTCTCGAAATTATCAGATACACACTTTATACCTAATACACATAAATACACATTTGACCACAGGTCTATACATCATCCATTACATAATTCGATTTTTTATCTACAATAGTCATAAAACTAGTTACGAATTGTACTATCATGGAAGCCTCGAAAAATCCATGAACTTTAAAATTTATATTTTTCCTTTTACTCTATTCATTATGTACATAATTTTTCCCACAGAAAAATAAAAAATTTTGTAAAAAAATTTAACAATATCATTCTTTATCTAACTTAATTGTTTATCTAAATTAAAGTATAAATCTTTGAATTCTTTTATATTATATAATAACTCACTTGTTCTGTATAAAACTTGTAATGTAAAGAAAAATTCGTCACCTAACTTGAATTAGTTACGATGTTATTTTCTCAATTGTATTGCATTGTATTAATTTTATTATATTATTGTAAAATATCATTTTAAAAAAAAAGGGGAGAGCAATGTAAAAAGTGAACAATGAACAATTCGTACACCATCATTATATGGATTCATTGTCTTCATGCAATACTTATGTTCGTATAGTTTTATGTTCGAATGTCCATTTTTACATATGAAACCAAAATCGCCTAAGCGAGTTTTGGATAGAATTTCGATTTGTACGTCTTTATTCATTCCTGTATTTTTCTAATTCATCTTTCTAATAATGACTTATACACTATGACGTCATAAAATAACTTTATTCTCTTTACGTTTCCCACTCTTTGTCTCTAATTCGTTCTTGTAAATCTTCCTAATAATGATTTGTACTATACGTAAAAATTCAATAACTATGACGTCACATTTTCCCTTCATCATATATCTAGTATCCAATGTATGAAAATTCTTTAACATCATGCTAAGGACGAAACACTCTATAGAAGTCATTATTTATATGTTATGTAGTATAAACATTATTATTCAACCATACTCATTCTTACATTCATGTTCTTTCTTGACCGCTATCCTTTATTAATTTTATTACTTATTCATTCATCTACCTATTGTCTACTTATGCCCTATCAACTTATCAGTCTATGTTTACTCGTGTCAATTTGTGAGGCGCGAAACTTTATGCCTTCGTTCGAGAACGCAAAAATACGTTCTCGTATTATTTGTTTGATTATTTTTTTCAAGTGCGTTCACCCTCGAGATATTCGAAAATGCTTAGTAAGATCGAATTCCACTCACTACGACAGAATCGAGCGCCTCAAAGATAAAATACCTCCGTTCGCTCTGATTTCAAATTCATAACATATTATAGCATATTATTTCGTAAATAAATTATCTCGTAAGTGCCATGTACGTTGTATTATATTTAACATCTTAATTGTCTATTAATAAGAAACACTGTAAAAACAAAACAAAGTTATAGTAACTGTGTAATTGTAATTAACTGTAATACTTTAATTTAATATAACGTAATGTACTTTAATGAAACAAATTAACAATAACTTGTAATGTACTTCAGTGAAACTGTAATTAAATGTAATGATTTAATTTATCATGTAAGAATGTACTTCAAAATGGAAGTGTAATTAAACAACAAGTGAATATGAATTAATTGGTAATTGTAATCGTAATTGTAATGAACCAAAATTAATACGTACTCAGTCATGTACTTAATTTGTACTTGTGTACTATTACGAAATGATATCGCCTTCATAAATATAGACTCGGCGAAAAATACAAATTAGTTTTTATTTATATTTTTTAAATTCTTATTTGCAATCATTCAAAAACATCTGATGTGTTTAAAAAAAGGGGGGAAACTTAACCTCCGACTGTCTCCCCCAAACATTTAGGCTATATTATACATGTACTTGTAAAATTAGGCACTACTTCATTTTACTACTTCATTTAAGGCTCTTCTTCATTGCACTTCTTCGTTAGACTTCATATTAGCACCTCATTAGGAGGGGGCAGAGGCCCCTTGCCTTCTTAATATTTTTAGATTCCGGCCTGAGCCATGGTCGAAAGAGGTCGAACCTCTACCCCTGTAAATTCAGAGTACTAACTGTAATTTTTAAGAAGTAAACCAAAGTAAAAGAAGTTTTTATTTTTCCCTTCGAGCCGTGCTCTCTTCAGGAACTCAGTCAAGTCGACAAGTTATAAAAGATAATTTTTAGTATAAGAGAAAGTATCAGAGAATTATAAAAAGAGAAGAATTAATAAGCGAGAGAAAGAGACAACCCAAGCACCATAGACGATATTGGCATAACACTGCGGTGGCGAGTCTGTAGCCAAGAGTTTAACAAGTGGCGACCCACCATTTGACCGGCGTGTCACGACTTCCAGTTCGTAACATCCACCCTTGAACCGGTGTGTCACGACTCCAAGTTCTCCACGCCTAGTTCTCATCCAGGAACAAGTAGCCAGCAAGACGTCTTCAGGACACGTCTCAAGGATTTCCCCATAGAAAATTTTGTTAAGTACATGTTGTTTTCTTAAGTAATTTATAAACATTTGAAAAGTCACTATTATTAACAGTTAATAATGAATATTAAGTCAGAATTAACACAAAACACAGTGAACACTTCAGACACCAGTGATACACTTTTTTTTTAGTGAAACAGTAATTGTCACAGAGTTAATTGTCACAGAGTAAATTGTCACAGAGTTAATTTCAAGAGAGTTAATTTCAAAGAGAGTTAATTTCAAAGAGAGTTAATTTCAAAGAGAGTCAATTGTCGCAGAGTGAATTGTCGCAGAGTCAATTGTCGCAGAGTCAATTGTCGCAGAGTGAATTGTCGCAGAGTCAATTGTCACAGTCAATTGTCGCAGAGTCAATTGTCACAGTTATTTGCACTATTATATTCAGTATAGAATAATTTATTTTATGTACCTTCCCGTACATTCGAGTGAAATATTTACATTTTTTTTTATTTTTTGTTTGCAAATTTTTTTCAATTACTGAATTGAATTGACTTGCAAATTAAGAGAGAGAGAGTTTAGTTACTTGAAGCAGTTTCAAGTTCCATTTTCAGTTTTCAGACAGTTTCAGTTGGTTGTAACCAAAAGGGACAACCAAACCAGAGATTTATAAAGATACTTGAAGTAATTTTGAAGTCATTTTTTTGAAGTCATTTTTTTGAAGTCATTTTTTTGAAGTCATTTTTTGAAGTCATTTTTTGAAGTCATTTTTTTGAAGTCAGTATTTCAAGTCAGAATGTTGCACCAAGAGGGTCAACCAAAACAGAGGTTAATCGTCTCCACTTGATAAAGATCAAGTGCAGTCATTTTCTATTTTCAGTTAATCTTCACTTGACAAGCGTTCAAGTTAGACAGTTAAGTTTCATTTTAAGTTTCAGAATACTTGATAAGAGTTCAAGTTAGTTTCAAGAATACTTGATAGAGTTGAAGTTAGTTTCAAGAATACTTGATAGAGTTCAAGTTAGTTTCAAGAATACTTGATAGAGTTGAAGTTAGTTTCAAGAATACTTGATAGAGTTCAAGTTAATTTCAAGAATACTTGATAGAGTTCAAGTTAGTTTCAAGAATACTTGATAGAGTTCAAGTTAGTTTCAAGAATACTTGATAGAGTTCAAGTTAGTTTCAAGAATACTTGATAGAGTTCAAGTTAGTTTCAAGAATACTTGATAGAGTTCAAGTTAGTTTCAAGAATACTTGATAGATTTCAAGTTAGTTTCAAGAATACTTGATGGAGTTCAAGTTAGTTTCAGAATACTTGATAGAGTTCAAGTCAGACAGTTTTATTCCAAGTCAGTTTTATCCCAAGTATTCCGAGTCCCAAGTATTCCGAGTCCCAAGTATTCCAAGTCCCAAGTCAGTTTTCAATGCAGTCAATTGAATTCAACTTTTCCTTTGTAATTTAAGAGAATTTAATTTAAGAAAATGTAATTTAAGGGAATTTAATTCAACCTTTTTCTTTGTTGTAAAAGAGAATTAAATTCTACCAGAATTGACCGGTTTGCATATTTAGTTTAACCTTTTTTTTTTTTTTTTGTAAGAAGGAAATTGACCCATTTGTCTTTTCTTTTCATGCCATTGTTGCGTATATAAATATATACTTATGTATTTCAATGTTTGTAACAAAACCGTTTTTACAAAGGTTGTAACGATTTTGGTAATTATTGTAATGTATATGAGGAACATGCCGTCCCTCCGTTTGTTGAACTCTTTTAATTTTTGTTCTAAGTAGTGTGACAAGCAATCTTTTAAAAAAAAAAAAAAAGAGCAAAGTGCTCACGAAAGATGTAATTGTCAATTTCAGACTTATACCCCCCGCTTAGTCACTCAATTCCCCCGAATGTCGTACTACAAACTTTGTCTTTTAATTTTATTTTATTTTAACACCCCCAACCCCAGTTGAACTGTGTCAACCAGAGAAATGGTTCAACCATGGTTAATTCCTCTTTGGTACGATGGCTCAATTTATGTTAAGTTGTGTTTTTTTATTTTAACTCTTGATGACCATTATACATTTCTTTGAACTTAAAAGTTTAAGTTTATGTGTTTTACAATTAGATATTAGTAACTATAGTCACTTAAATGACCCATTTTTGGGTTAATTTTCCGACAACTAAACGATACCTGTAATTTAGAATTTTATAATAATTGACCTTGAGCTTAAGGGATTTTATAATAATAATAATAATGATAATAATAATAACAATAACTGACTTAAACTTAAAGGATTTTATAACCCTAAACCCATCTTAAATTATTATACATTATTTTGAACTTTGTTAATTCAAAAACCTCCCAAATCCCTACACATACACACGCATGTATGCGCACTAATAATATATATATATATATATATATATATATAAAACCTTATGCTAAAATCATTGGATGTCACAACAAACTATTTCATAGCACGTAAGTGCAAACTATGCTATTTAGTCTTAATCATTTTGCTTCCTAATATATCTTGCTCATGCATTTATACAGTTAATTTAACAATCCTCTCATCTAATCTGTCTCGAAATTATCAGATACACACTTTGTACCCAATAAACATAAATACACATTTGACCACAGGTCTATACATCATCCACTACGTAATTCGATTTGTACCTACCACAGTCAATAAAAATGCATGCCACTATATATATACTATATACATACAAACCTTATGCTAAAATCATTGAATATCACAATAAAACTATTTCATACGTAAGTGCAAACTATGCTATTTAGTTTTAATCATTTTTGCTTTCTAATATATCTGCTCATGCATTTATTCAGTTAATTGAACAATCCTCTCAACTTAATCTGTCTCTCGAAATTATCAGATACACACTTTATACCTAATACACATAAATACACATTTGACCACAGGTCTATACATCATCCATTACATAATTCGATTTTTTATCTACAATAGTCAATAAAACTAGTTACGAATTGTACTATCATGGAAGCCTCGAAAAATCCATGAACTTTAAAATTTATATTTTTTCCTTTTACTCTATTCATTATGTACATAATTTTTCCCACAGAAAAATAAAAAATTTTGTAAAAAAATTTAACAATATCATTCTTTATCTAACTTAATTGTTTATCTAAATTAAAGTATAAATCTTTGAATTCTTTTATATTAATAATAACTCACTTGTTCTGTATAAAACTTGTAATGTAAAGAAAAATTCGTCACCTAACTTGAATTAGTACGATGTTATTTTCTCAATTGTATTGCATTGTATTAATTTTATTATATTATTGTATAAATATCATTTTAAAAAAAAGGGGAGAGCAATGTAAAAAGTGAACAATGAACAATTCGTACACCATCATTATATGGATTCATTGTCTTCATGCAATACTTATGTTCGTATAGTTTTATGTTCGAATGTCCATTTTTACATATGAAACCAAAATCGCCTAAGCGAGTTTTGGATAGAATTTCGATTGTACGTCTTTATTCATTCCTGTATTTTTCTAATTCATCTTTCTAATAATGACTTATACACTATGACGTCATAAAATAACTTTATTCTCTTTACGTTTCCCACTCTTTGTCTCTAATTCGTTCTTGTAAATCTTCCTAATAATGATTTGTACTATACGTAAAAATTCAATAACTATGACGTCACATTTTCCCTTCATCATATATCTAGTATCCAATGTATGAAAATTCTTTAACATCATGCTAAGGACGAAACACTCTATAGAAGTCATTATTTATATGTTATGTAGTATAAACATTATTATTCAACCATACTCATTCTTACATTCATGTTCTTTCTTGACCGCTATCCTTTATTAATTTTATTACTTATTCATTCATCTACCTATTGTCTACTTATGCCCTATCAACTTATCAGTCTATGTTTACTCGTGTCAATTTGTGAGGCGCGAAACTTTATGCCTTCGTTCGAGAACGCAAAATACGTTCTCGTATTATTTGTTTGATATATTTTTTTCAAGTGCGTTCACCCTCGAGATATTCGAAAATGCTTAGTAAGATCGAATTCCACTCACTACGACAGAATCGAGCGCCTCAAAGATAAAATACCTCCGTTCGCTCTGATTTCAAATTCATAACATATTATAGCATATTATTTCGTAAATAAATTATCTCGTAAGTGCCATGTACGTGTATTATATTTAACATCTTAATTGTCTATTAATAAGAAACACTGTAAAAACAAAACAAAGTTATAGTAACTGTGTAATTGTAATTAACTGTAATACTTTAATTTAATATAACGTAATGTACTTTAATGAAACAAATTAACAATAACTTGTAATGTACTTCAGTGAAACTGTAATTAAATGTAATGATTTAATTTATCATGTAAGAATGTACTTCAAAATGGAAGTGTAATTAAACAACAAGTGAATATGAATTAATTGGTAATTGTAATCGTAATTGTAATGAACCAAAATTAATACGTACTCAGTCATGTACTTAATTTGTACTTGTGTACTATTACGAAATGATATCGCCTTCATAAATATAGACTCGGCGAAAAATACAAATTAGTTTTTATTTATATTTTTAAATTCTTATTTGCAATCATTCAAAAACATCTGATGGTGTTAAAAAAAGGGGGGAAACTTAACCTCCGACTGTCTCCCCAAACATTTAGGCTATATTATACATGTACTTGTAAAATTAGGCACTACTTCATTTACTACTTCATTTAAGGCTCTTCTTCATTGCACTTCTTCGTTAGACTTCATATTAGCACCTCATTAGGAGGGGGCAGAGGCCCCTTGCCTTCTTAATATTTTTAGATTCCGGCCTGAGCCATGGTCGAAAGAGGTCGAACCTCTACCCCTGTAAATTCAGAGTACTAACTGTAATTTTTAAGAAGTAAACCAAAGTAAAAGAAGTTTTTATTTTTCCCTTCGAGCCGTGCTCTCTTCAGGAACTCAGTCAAGTCGACAAGTTATAAAAGATAATTTTTAGTATAAGAGAAAGTATCAGAGAATTATAAAAAGAGAAGAATTAATAAGCGAGAGAAAGAGACAACCCAAGCACCATAGACGATATTGGCATAACAGTCTGGCGAGTCTGTAGCCAAGAGTTTAACAAGTGGCGACCCCCATTTGACCGGCGTGTCACGACTTCCAGTTCGTAACATCCACCTTGAACCGGTGTGTCACGACTCCAAGTTCTCCACGCCTAGTTCTCATCCAGGAACAAGTAGCCAGCAAGACGTCTTCAGGACACGTCTCAAGGATTTCCCCATAGAAAATTTTGTTAAGTACATGTTGTTTTCTTAAGTAATTTATAAACATTTGAAAAGTCACTATTATTAACAGTTAATAATGAATATTAAGTCAGAATTAACACAAAACACAGTGAACACTTCAGACACCAGTGATACACTTTTTTTTTTAGTGAAACAGTAATTGTCACAGAGTTAATTGTCACAGAGTAAATTGTCACAGAGTTAATTTCAAAGAGAGTTAATTTCAAAGAGAGTTAATTTCAAAGAGAGTTAATTTCAAAGAGAGTCAATTGTCGCAGAGTCAATTGTCGCAGAGTCAATTGTCGCAGAGTCAATTGTCGCAGAGTGAATTGTCGCAGAGTCAATTGTCACAGTCAATTGTCGCAGAGTCAATTGTCACAGTTATTTGCACTATTATATTCAGTATAGAATAATTTTATTTTATGTACCTTCCCGTACATTCGAGTGAAATATTTACATTTTTTTTATTTTTTGTTTGCAAATTTTTTTCAATTACTGAATTGAATTGACTTGCAAATTAAGAGAGAGAGAGTTTAGTTACTTGAAGCAGTTTCAAGTTCCATTTTCAGTTTTCAGACAGTTTCAGTTGGTTGTAACCAAAAGGGACAACCAAACCCAGAGATTTATAAAGATACTTGAAGTAATTTTGAAGTCATTTTTTGAAGTCATTTTTTTGAAGTCATTTTTTTGAAGTCATTTTTTGAAGTCATTTTTTGAAGTCATTTTTTTGAAGTCAGTTTTCAAGTCAGAATGTTGCACCAAGAGGGTCAACCAAAACAGAGGTTAATCGTCTCCACTTGATAAAGATCAAGTGCAGTCATTTTCTATTTTCAGTTAATCTTCACTTGACAAGCGTTCAAGTTAGACAGTTAAGTTTCATTTTAAGTTTCAGAATACTTGATAAGAGTTCAAGTTAGTTTCAAGAATACTTGATAGAGTTGAAGTTAGTTTCAAGAATACTTGATAGAGTTCAAGTTAGTTTCAAGAATACTTGATAGAGTTGAAGTTAGTTTCAAGAATACTTGATAGAGTTCAAGTTAATTTCAAGAATACTTGATAGAGTTCAAGTTAGTTTCAAGAATACTTGATAGAGTTCAAGTTAGTTTCAAGAATACTTGATAGAGTTCAAGTTAGTTTCAAGAATACTTGATAGAGTTCAAGTTAGTTTCAAGAATACTTGATAGAGTTCAAGTTAGTTTCAAGAATACTTGATAGATTTCAAGTTAGTTTCAAGAATACTTGATGGAGTTCAAGTTAGTTTCAGAATACTTGATAGAGTTCAAGTCAGACAGTTTTATTCCAAGTCAGTTTTATCCCAAGTATTCCGAGTCCCAAGTATTCCGAGTCCCAAGTATTCCAAGTCCCAAGTCAGTTTTCAATGCAGTCAATTGAATTCAACTTTTCCTTTGTAATTTAAGAGAATTTAATTTAAGAAAATGTAATTTAAGGGAATTTAATTCAACCTTTTTTTTGTTGTAAAAGAGAATTAAATTCTACCAGAATTGACCGGTTTGCGTATTTAGTTTAACCTTTTTTTTTTTTTTGTAAGAAGGAAATTGACCCATTTGTCTTTTCTTTTCATGCCATTGTTGCGTATATAAATATATACTTATGTATTTTAATGTTTGTAACAAAACCGTTTTTACAAAGGTTGTAACGATTTTGGTAATTATTGTAATGTATATGAGGAACATGCCGTCCCTCCGTTTGTTGAACTCTTTTAATTTTTGTTCTAAGTAGTGTGACAAGCAATCTTTTAAAAAAAAAAAAAAGAGCAAAGTGCTCACGAAAGATGTAATTGTCATTTCAGACTTATACCCCCCGCTTAGTCACTCAATTCCCCCGAATGTCGTACTACAAACTTTGTCTTTTAATTTTATTTTATTTTAACACCCCCAACCCCAGTTGAACTGTGTCAACCAGAGAAATGGTTCAACCATGGTTAATTCCTCTTTGGTACGATGGCTCAATTTATGTTAAGTTGTGTTTTTTTATTTTTAACTTTGATGACCATTATACATTTCTTTGAACTTAAAAGTTTAAGTTTTATTGTTTTACAATTAGATATTAGTAACTATAGTCACTTAAATGACCCATTTTTGGGTTAATTTTCCGACAACTAAACGATACCTGTAATTTAGAATTTTATAATAATTGACCTTGAGCTTAAGGGATTTTATAATAATAATAATAATGATAATAATAATAACAATAACTGACTTAAACTTAAAGGATTTTATAACCCTAAACCCATCTTAAATTATTATACATTATTTTTGAACTTTGTTAATTCAAAAACCTCCCAAATCCCTACACATACACACGCATGTATGCGCACATATATATATATATATATATATATATATATATATATATACAAACCTTATGCTAAAATCATTGGATGTCACAACAAACTATTTCATAGCACGTAAGTGCAAACTATGCTATTTAGTCTTAATCATTTTTGCTTCCTAATATATCTTGCTCATGCATTTATACAGTTAATTTAACAATCCTCTCAGCTAATCTGTCTCGAAATTATCAGATACACACTTTGTACCCAATAAACATAAATACACATTTGACCACAGGTCTATACATCATCCACTACGTAATTCGATTTGTACCTACAACAGTCAATAAAAATGCATGCACACTATATATATACTATATACATACAAACCTTATGCTAAAATCATTGAATATCACAATAAAACTATTTCATTACGTAAGTGCAAACTATGCTATTTAGTTTTAATCTTTTGCTTTCTAATATATCTTGCTCATGCATTTATTCAGTTAATTGAACAATCCTCTCAACTTAATCTGTCTCTCGAAATTATCAGATACACACTTTATACCTAATACACATAAATACACATTTGACCACAGGTCTATACATCATCCATTACATAATTCGATTTTTTATCTACAATAGTCAATAAAACTAGTTACGAATTGTACTATCATGGAAGCCTCGAAAAATCCATGAACTTTAAAATTTATATTTTTTCCTTTTACTCTATTCATTATGTACATAATTTTTCCCACAGAAAAATAAAAAATTTTGTAAAAAAATTTAACACATATCATTCTTTATCTAACTTAATTGTTTATCTAAATTAAAGTATAAATCTTTGAATTCTTTTATATTATATAATAACTCACTTGTTCTGTATAAAACTTGTAATGTAAAGAAAAATTCGTCACCTAACTTGAATTAGTTACGATGTTATTTTCTCAATTGTATTGTATTGTATTAATTTTATTATATTATTGTATAAATATCATTTTAAAAAAAAAGGGGAGAGCAATGTAAAAAGTGAACAATGAACAATTCGTACACCATCATTATATGGATTCATTGTCTTCATGCAATACTTATGTTCGTATAGTTTTATGTTCGAATGTCCATTTTTACATATGAAACCAAAATCGCCTAAGCGAGTTTTGGATAGAATTTCGATTTGTACGTCTTTATTCATTCCTGTATTTTTCTAATTCATCTTTCTAATAATGACTTATACACTATGACGTCATAAAATAACTTTATTCTCTTTACGTTTCCCACTCTTTGTCTCTAATTCGTTCTTGTAAATCTTCCTAATAATGATTTGTACTATACGTAAAAATTCAATAACTATGACGTCACATTTTCCCTTCATCATATATCTAGTATCCAATGTATGAAATTCTTTAACATCATGCTAAGGACGAAACACTCTATAGAAGTCATTATTTATATGTTATGTAGTATAAACATTATTATTCAACCATACTCATTCTTACATTCATGTTCTTTCTTGACCGCTATCCTTTATTAATTTTATTACTTATTCATTCATCTACCTATTGTCTACTTATGCCCTATCAACTTATCAGTCTATGTTTACTCGTGTCAATTTGTGAGGCGCGAAACTTTATGCCTTCGTTCGAGAACGCAAAAATACGTTCTCGTATTATTTGTTTGATTATTTTTTCAAGTGCGTTCACCCCTCGAGATATTCGAAAATGCTTAGTAAGATCGAATTCCACTCACTACGACAGAATCGAGCGCCTCAAAGATAAAATACCTCCGTTCGCTCTGATTTCAAATTCATAACATATTATAGCATATTATTTCGTAAATAAATTATCTCGTAAGTGCCATGTACGTTGTATTATATTTAACATCTTAATTGTCTATTAATAAGAAACACTGTAAAACAAAACAAAGTTATAGTAACTGTGTAATTGTAATTAACTGTAATACTTTAATTTTAATATAACGTAATGTACTTTAATGAAACAAATTAACAATAACTTGTAATGTACTTCAGTGAAACTGTAATTAAATGTAATGATTTAATTTATCATGTAAGAATGTACTTCAAAATGGAAGTGTAATTAAACAACAAGTGAATATGAATTAATTGGTAATTGTAATCGTAATTGTAATGAACCAAAATTAATGCGTACTCAGTCATGTACTTAATTTGTACTTGTGTACTATTACGAAATGATATCGCCTTCATAAATATAGACTCGGCGAAAAATACAAATTAGTTTTTTTTATTTTTTAAATTCTTATTTGCAATCATTCAAAAACATCTGATGTGTTTAAAAAAAGGGGGGAAACTTAACCTTCGACTGTCTCCCCGAAACATTTAGGCTATATTATACATGTACTTGTAAAATTAGGCACTACTTCATTTTACTACTTCATTTAAGGCTCTTCTTCATTGCACTTCTTCATTAGACTTCATATTAGCACCTCATTAGGAGGGGGCAGAGGCCCCTTGCCTTCTTAATATTTTTAGATTCCGGCCTGAGCCATGGTCGAAAGAGGTCGAACCTCTACCCCTGTAAATTCAGAGTACTAACTGTAATTTTTAAGAAGTAAACCAAAGTAAAAGAAGTTTTTATTTTTCCCTTCGAGCCGTGCTCTCTTCAGGAACTCAGTCAAGTCGACAAGTTATAAAAGAAAAGTCGATAATTTTTAGTATAAGAGAAAGTATCAGAGAATTATAAAAAGAGAAGAATTAATAAGCGAGAGAAAGAGACAACCCAAGCACCATAGAAGATATTGGCATAACAGTCTGGCGAGTCTGTAGCCAAGGGTTTAACAGAGTGGCGACCGAAAAGAATTAGAAAAGTATATAGAAGAAATATCCGTTGCAGCCTCCTAACCAGAACCCCCCGTCGAATCCGAACCGACTCAGGGCCATAGACGGAGGGATTAACATATATATATATATATATATATAATATATGTGTATATATAAATAAATATATTTGTTAGTTCACTGGTTGATTCTATTCGATGACTAGGATGAGTTGCCTGATAGCAATATCTGTTTAATTAACGCATATATCATTCCGTCAGTTGGTTTAGAAGGCTGAATTGCCAGTTTGCTTTTATTACGAAGGGAATTGAAATCAATATATTTAATTTAAATACTCTTAATACGTGTACATATATATGTAATAATAACAATAAATCAATATTAGTAATATATTTAAGTGGATGTTTAGATTAGGATAACAGAATTGATTCTTTAGTTTTAAAGCAGCGTTACGCAACTTGATGTTCTTTTAACACATGCAATTTTATAACGAAATTTGCTGTACAGTAAAATTATTAATTCACATACCAGAAGATGGCATGTGAAAGTGAATGTGATGGTATATATCGATGTAAATAACAGAAATCTACATATTTAAAAGTAAATAAACAAATATGCGTGTGCTATGAGTATATAAAAAAGTTCTTGTATTTGAAGGTCATCTCGTTTGAAAATAAGCCAGTTTCCCTTAAAAAAGAGAAATTAATTTATTTAAATTAAAATAATAAATGTTCATTTTATTTTTCATAATACAGATATTAAACAAAGAACTTGTTTTCGATTTAAAATATGTTCAATCTCATTTTGATTTATGTATTGTTCGCAATTTGTTAACATATGAAAGTTGGATGTGTTGATGTCGATGCATACTCTCGTTAGGCCTATTAAAACCTTTCAGATATTCATTTTAAGTTTTCATTTCTACTGTCTGGCGGAACTTGCTTGAACAGAAAGTACTCGAATGTATGTATGTTTTTGCATGCTTTTGCATGTTTGTTCTTGTTTGTCTCATGAAAGAACTTTTTCAAGGAGGAAGGCGAGGATGAATCCTTTCTTAAATTTTTTTTTTGAAGGAAGGTGAAGACGAATCCTTTTTTTTCTTACTTTTTTCTTTTTCTTTTTTCTTTTCTTTTTCTTTTTCTTTTCTTTTAATTTTTTGAAGGAAGGTGAAGACGAATCCTTTTTTTTTCTTACTTTTTTCTTTTTCTTTTTTCTTTTCTTTTTCTTTTTCTTTTCTTTTAATTTTTTGGATGAAGGTGAAGACGAATCCTTTTTTTTCTTACTTTTTTCTTTTTCTTTTTTCTTTTCTTTTTCTTTTTCTTTTCTTTTAATTTTTCTTTTCTTTTAATTTTTTGAAGGACCATGAAAGACACCTCATAAAGGAGGGACCGTCATGAAGGACGGTGAAGGACCGCCATGAAGCACGGTGAGGGGGGAAATTTTCAAATCGATCCATTTCTGTCTCACATTTTGACACTATACTACTGCTTTGCCTTATGTTGAAGGTATTTTCTTTCCTCAACAGTGTTAACAAGAAGATTTTTCATTAAAATTTCAAGTCCCTGGTGGCAATTTGAATAAAAAAATTGATATACAATTTGGGTTTATAAAATTATTAAAATACTTAATTAAAATAAAGTCAACATAATAAGGTGTTTTAATATCTAAATTATAAAGTACAATTTAATATAGAATTATTATTAATATAGAGTAGGAGATTACAATAGTTTATAATATTTAAAGATTAGCTAGTTAGGAGAAAATGTAAATTTATGGGCAAATTAACTTAAGTCTTACCTTTTTCTGGAATGTAAAATATTTTTATATAATTACACTTTGAAATCAGTATAAATTATTATAAATAGTGTTTTTTGTATGTTCAGTTTTCCATAAATATAAATGTTGTTTTATAATGAAAATTTAAATTTAAAAAAATCGGTGAGAGAATCGGCTAAGTTTGGCTGATGCCAATGCCCCAACAATAGCCGATTCTGCCGATGCTAAAAAATGCTCTGATGCCCCCAAAAATGGACAATTCTGCCGGTGCCGGTCCACCACTAATACATATATGAGAGATAACTGTTAAATGTTGGTAAAAGCCGATATTTTACTCTGTAAAATGTTGTCTTATTTTCTGAGAGATGAACTTCAGAAATACATTTATTTAATTAAAATACGAGTCCAAAGCGCACTATCACTCTGCTTTAGAATAAAGAGCATAAAAAGCACTAAATATACCCTGAATGTAAAGGCCGAAGGTAAAGTGAAAGGTTTTATTTAATGACTAAAGGTGTACTTATTGTATTTTTATTTAATTCCGGGGCACCAATCTTCTGAAGAAGAGAACCACTTCATAGTGTCATTATCATCATCATCATCATCATTATTTTTATAGTCTTGGCAATGGGTAGATAATTTCATATTTTTCTTACTAATTTCATTACGTGTCTTATTTTATTTTTCTTTTAGTGAGAATATTTAGTTTGTTTGTTTTTAAATGTATTATTGTTTGATTTATCTTATCGCTTATTACCTTCAAAAATATTGTACTATTTTATGCGATTTATATCCTGCCAATAAAGCTTATCATTATCATCATCATCATCATTATCATTAGTATCTACTCTGGACTGATTTTGGATCTGCTGTCAGTACACCCCTCAAATGTTTTATTTATTTATTTATTTAATTCACTGGACAACAAGTATTTTTCATCAGATATAATTATGGGTGGGATAGGTAGCTGTTGGGACGCTGACTCCAAATCTGTTTTCGGTTTTCCTCTAGCACGTCTAGTTTTCCTGATGAGACCGATCATAATATATATAAATATAATATATATATATAATATAATACTATATGTAATATATATAATATGCATATAACCATATATAATATAATATATAATATGCATATAACCATATATAATATAATATATAATACTATATACTTTATACAATGTATAATATTCGTCTTTTATACATGTAGCAGAGTATTTTTTCGTGCTATCTTAGGTGTAGGTTTTTGCTTTACCGTTTCTGTACCCTCATGTATGGCATTTTGTCGTTTCAACTTTGGCTTTCCGCGGGTTGTCTTGTGGTATTTTAGGTGAGAGCATTTGCTGGGCGCAAATTTGCAAACGTTGCACATGTACACCCTTTTATTTTTTGGTGTAAGAGTCACATGTCTAGTTTTGTATTGTGTTTTGTTTTGTTTTGTTTTGTGTCGCTCACTTTCACATTTTATTTTTTTAGGTGATTTACATCGACCCACTCATGCCTCGAAAGTATAAAAATTAACCCAACAATTTCTGTTACCTGTACGGCTCGTTCGCGACGACAGTAAATCACAACGGCGTACAATCACGATGAATCTTCGGATAACTTACCGGTTATACTTCGTCTGTCCACTAGGCGACCAAGATAAGGCGTGGGCGCCATAGGCTATTATTATTAATTTTTTTTTGTGTATGATTAAAAATTATTTTGTGTATTATTAAATTTGTGCTTTATTAAATTTAACCCTATATGGACATGTATGACATTTCTGTAACGTTTAAAATAATGCATTAAAATATATAATATGAAAACTTTATCAACTGTGCGCTCAACTCATCAGATTCGCTACATTTCAAAAACGATATTTACGTAATGACAACTCAATGAATCTATTTTCTATTTTAGAATGATAAAATATATTTTAGTTTTATCTTCCGCGTGTCAGAGCCACAAGGCCTATTTTTTCAAAAGCCTACGGAATAGTTTCTACCCAGTCAACAATTATTGTAGGCCGTAGGGTTATAGTCGATTTTTAGAAATTATAGTAGGATATCACTGGTATATCGTATGAAACCGACGGTGACGAAGATAAGTCAATGCCGACTGTAGCGGTTCTCAGTGCATGTACGGCTTCTACGATAATGCTTGCAAAACCTACTATATTCCGACGCCAGGACGCCAGGTATTGAGTTGGAGTACACTAATACAAGGATATACTGTAAATAGGTACCTAATAAAATAACATATAGAATATGAAAGTACATTTATTTTTCCTAAATATTTATAAAATTTGGTATTAAATGTGGTACCTTCCTGTTATCCCGGGCACCAGACTTTTTGCCAGATTCGTACCACTTGCCAGATTGCAAATTTTTTTTTTAAATGTTAACTAACCTAACCTAACCTAACTCAACCCCTGGATAGGTTAAGTTAGGTTTGGTTAGTTATTTAACATTTAAAAAAAATTTGCAATGAAATTTGGCAATCTGGCAAGTGGCGTACGAGTCTGGCAAAAAGTCTGGGGTCCGGGATAACAGGAAAGTACCTAAAATATTTTAATACTTCAATATAATTTATTACTTCTCTTTACATACACGCGCGGATTTACTGGTTTTTGCTGTGTGATATTTTGCTTGTTGCATATTGTATGTTGGTGAGAATGCCGTTAAAATGAATTACTACATGCAGTGTGCAAAAAATTGCCATTTTGCCTTAATTTTAAAAGTTTTTACAGATTTTACTACCATCAAAATATTTTTTCTCTCATAATCTTTTTATAATTAACCTATTTTTAAATGTGGTATTTAAATATTAAAATGGTTTAAAATCAACCAAAATATCATGTCTGTAAGATATAATTTATTTGAATTTTAGTAAGGCTTTTGGCAAAGTTTCACATGCTAGTTTGTTGTACAAATTAAATGAATTTGGTATTGATTTTAAGCCTCTAAATTGGATTAAAGAATGGTTGACAAATAGGAAACAGAGAGTAATGTTAAATGGCATAAAATCTATTTTTTTTTTAAATACTTTTGTTATAGGATTGATATAATATAGCATTCATGTAAACACTAAATTGTAGTCTGTTTTTGGTTGTGGTTGTATGTGTGGTATGTGTGGTGTTTTTAATGAGAGTTTTTTATATACATTTCATATATATAAATTATATTACAATATAACATTATTAACATATACAATTTACACATTTGTATATGTCTTTTCTGCTGTAATTTTATAGAAGTTAGACAAATGCTTTATGGTTGGATATGTTTTTATATCAACATTTTTTATTTATCTTGGTTGAGGAATACCATGGGTACTGAAATTGAATTAGCTATGTATAAGAAAGATAAAATAATAGGCTAATTTATTAAATTGCTAAAGTAATAAATGTGTCGAAATGTACAGGTGTGCAGGCTTAGATTATTTGGACATGCCATATAGATTTTATAAGATATATCATATATACAGTATATATATATATATATATAAACATATGTTACAGCAAATGTTCGTAATCAGGAAATACACGTATTTCCTAAACATACAGTAAATACGTGTATTTCCTGGTTCACCCAGGAAATTCATGTATTTACTAAAAATGCTAGGGTATACGTGTATTTCCTAAAGTTAAGGACCAAGTATTTCATGAATTTACTGATGCGAAAACTCGATTAAACTCAATATAAAACTCGATTAAAATGATTAAAACATGGATATGGACATTTATAAATTCACATTTTATATGTGCATTTTAACCCCCCCCCTCCAAGTAAAAAATGCTAAGGTATACGTGTATTTCCTAAAACAGAGGGGTGTGCAGTGATGTGCGGTGATGTCATACTAAAATCACGTGAAGAACCAACCAAATGTTACCGTGATACTGCGGTCACGTGACCAAGCCAACGCTGTCAGTGAACTGTGTTTGCAGTGAATTGTGTTTACAGACATTGCGTCAATATGTGTACCGAAAGCATTGAAAAGTTTTCCAAACAGGAATTATTTAAAAAACACAAGGAATGTAAAACAGTGTTATTTTCAGGTATGATGTTCTCCTGTGCAGTGATGTTGAGAAACTCATTAGAAAACGGAAGAACCTCACAGATCCACCTATCTACTATGCCACCATTGAAGATAAATTTGATATTATTAACCCTCAGTTACTCGCGTGGGGTCATTGTGACCCAAGCAAATATTCTATAAACAATTTTAAACGAATGGCAACACTTGTAATAACCACACCCACAGTACCTTCCACACTCATCGAGTTGTTTATATTTCAGTGTTAATCAGTTGCTTACTGCGCCTGGTTCTGTGTGTTTATTAGTAGACGTTGACCCTACGCGACCATTTGCGTTTTGCTTTCTGCTGAATTCTGACCCCAGGGCCATCTAGAGGGCGATGTAAAATATGCCCATGAAATACGGACAACAAACATTCAACGAGATGCTCAAGGTGTAATGCATTCATTTGCAAGTTGCATATGTGTATCAAAGGTAGTGACTGTAATGATCTAGAGGGTTTTAAAAATGAAAATTAAAACGAGTTATACATTATATATGATGATACGATATGATATATGTTTGATTGATTTGTTTTCAATATAATTGATTTTTTGGATTTTTTAATATTAATGACTTTATTAACCTAATTTGACATCATTATAACTGACAAGAAAAGGAGATTTGAAATAAAATAAATATATATAAATTGGGGTCACATTGACCCCACGCGGCTATTTTGTTTTAATACCCGACGTGAGTAACTGAGGGTTAAGCGAGCCCACATATCTACTGGACATGGGGGACGTGATAAGATGACGAAAGATTGCAGAAAAAATATGCCAACATTACTATAAAAGCCTTGGAACTGTACAAATCCCTTTGTGAAGAATGCCAGAAGAAAAGGAAGAGACCCATGACGAAAGGAGTTGTCCGGCCGATCCTAAGGAAGGAATTCTCATCCAGAGGTCAGGTAGATTTAATTGACATGCAAGCTATGTCAACTTCTAATCACAAGTGGATTATGGTTTATCAAGACCATCTGACAAAATTTTGTGTTTTGAGAGCACTAATGACTAAACGAGCAGCTGAAGTGGCATTTCACCTAATAGATATCTTTCTTCTCCTTGGTGCCCCAGCTATTCTCCAGAGTGATAATGGATCTGAATTCACATCACATGTCATCAGTGAATTGAAACAGATGTGGCCAGATCTATTATTGGTCCATGGCAAACCTCGACATCCCCAGAGCCAAGGATCTGTCGAAAGGGCCAATGGAGATATCAAAGACATGTTGTCGCTTGGATGGCCGACAACATGTTTTAATCATTTTTATCGAGTTTTATATGTTTATCCATGTTTAAATAATTTTTCCTGTTTTAGTAATCATAGTTTTACCATGTTTTAATCATTTAATTGAGAATAAATATTGAGTTCAGAATAAATAAGGAGTCTTCGCATCAGCAAATTCATGAAATACTTGGTCCTTAACTTCAGGAAATACACGTATACCCTAGCATTTTTAGTAAATACATGAATTTCCTGGGTGAACCAGGAAATACACGTATTTACTGTATGTGTTAGGAAATACATGTATTTCCTGATTACTGTCTATCCAGGGAAAGCCGGGTAGCAATCACCTGTAACGGTCCCCAGGATGAGCTCCTGGAGACAGACATACACCCGACGGGAAGTGGAAATCAAGGAATTAAGGCCTTCGTAATTCGCAAATATTCCTCTGCAGTTCCAGTGTACTATTGTAGTTTTCGGGGAATCCATTATTTGATGATGGGGGGTGGGTAAAGGTGTAGATGCTAAGAGGTTGGAGTGTGAAGGGAGAGGTCAGGAGTATGGCTGGCTATCTGCCATTCACCAGAGAAGGAATCGGTCGGCCAGTCGATCTCCGCGGATATTGCGGGGTCGAGTCAGCCAAGCGAGACAGGAGGCGTGGATCACGGCAACTAGGAGAACGTCGTGGGCTGAGAGGGTGAGAAATTTCTTGGTGGGCTTCTGTGTTCGGGCCAGGAGGGGGCGCATTATTTCCCAAAGTGGCACCTCCCCGCCTGTCTGGGGTCTCACGGCGGACCCTGGGTGACGATAGGAGGTACCAGAAGGACCTATCATGTGGGAGGGAGGACGTGCTCAGAGTGACTAACAGGGAGGGGACCGGGGATTTTAGGGGGGCAGGTACTATGGCGGTGGAAGGAGATGAACCAGAGTGTTCTCGTGGAGGGTGGAAAAAATGGCACCAGGAGGCAAGGGCAAATCCATAAGACTCACGGGCGCGCCCGAGCTCCCATCGGCCACACCTTGTAGCTGCGCCAGAGCCGCATCCACTGAATCCTCAGGGGAGAGGATATTGCCCAGACTGGATCTCGTCGTGGGGGGGGGGGTCATGTAATTCTGCAACTATTATCAGAGTTGTGGGGGTAGATTGATGGGACTTCTGCGGTGGGGTGCCGGGCCGTTTTCTTAGCTCTACGGCAGAGCTTTCCAAACTTTTCACGTTGGCGACACACTATTTAAGCATAAAAATTTTCACGACACATTAATTATTTTTTTTTATCAAATATCAAATATCAGATAATTTTTCAGTAGGTGGTTTATCTTGTAGCCGATTTTGTTGATAGAAAAATCAAAATTTTCAAAATACAAAAAACACTAATGTGTCGTGACACAGTTTGGAAAGCTCTGCTCTACGGGAAGAGGGAGAGACATGTTGAAAGGCCGGAGGGTCTGGCAACTCACTCCGGCGTCTCCGCCTCGTCGGCTTGCTCCGGGCGGTAGGTTCGGGTGTTTGCAGAGAGTGCTAGGAGGGCAGGGTTCGAGTTGGGTGGGGCCTGGGTGTCCTGATTCCAGACTCCTTGGGAATCTGTGGCAGGTGGGGTGCGTGAAGAGGAGGGATGGTGGAGGGACAGGGGATCGTCAGTTCCTGCGAGGACTCCCCCTGGGAGGGATGGGGAGCAGTGGTCGAGAGGGGTTGGAGCAGCAGGCCAGGGCGGCGTGCAGAGAGGACAGAGCCGAGGGCAGCGGCGTAAGATACGCTTGGCCTCACCTCCCGACTCCGCACCCTGTCTCGTGCTTCTCGGAGGCTAAGTAAGTCCGCTACCTGCAGGCCTCGGACCTTCTTCTCGAACCTGAAGAACTGGCATTCGCGGGATGAAGAGGGTTGTGCGCCTTCACAATTGGAGCATTTGGGTGTGTTGGGGCACTTGTCTGGGTGAGCGATTTGTCCGCAACGAACACACAGTTGCTAACGTGTCCAAACTTGTTGCATTTACAGCAACGGCTCGGGTCTGGGATGTATGGGCGGACAGAAAACTCTCATTTCGTGCGGTCTCCCAAACCCCATCAATATGGTCGGGAGGACTAAGGTATTGAAGGTAAGAAGTAGACAGGGGGTGGGGGAGGGGGTACCTCCCTGTCGGGATGTGAAGCGATGGATCCTGGTGACACCCTGGGGTGCGAGGTCCTCCAGAAGCTCGTTCACTATGATTGACAATAGGTGGGTAGCGTAAATAGTGCCCTGACTCTGGTTCAGGCAATTTTGTAGGGAAACGGACACCGAGCATCCAAGGACCTCAGTGAGGGAGAGTAGGACTTTCGTCTCTGCGGCTGAGCGTGATTTTATGAGGAGGGAGCCATCCCTCTGCGGTCGTACATCATAGCGGCTGGAGTTGCTGCGGTCTCGGATCGCCTGAAACGTCCGTTCAGAGTTGGTCGGAAGGGATCCAGAGGAAGGCCGGATCACTAGGAATTTGTGGATACTTGGAAGGGATAGGGAGGCAGTAGAAGTTGACTGGGATATCCAACGGTCGATAGGATGGTCGTGAATGCCGACTTCCCCGTCCGCTGCGGGGCTCTCTCCGTGGGGAGGCGGGCCGACGGCGGGTGAGGGGGGCATACGGGGAGAGAAAGAAGCCGGGTTTTGGAGGCAAGTCTTGGGTGGAACTTGACTTCCCCGAAGACGGCTGAGGCGGGCTGGGGCGAGACCCCTGCTCCAGAGGGTGTACGTCCAAGGGCATATTCAAGGTACAGGCTGGGGTCGGCAACGGTAAAGGAGGGTGTAAGTGTTCCGTTATCTGAGGGGGGTCAACCCCATCAGGATGCGGTCTTCCAGTGGTAGGGGACTCGAGGGCCTGGTTACCCACCACCCGAGTGTTGAGAGAAGGAGTAGTCTGAGTATTAGAAGCGGAAGTCGTTAGCCGAGTAGAAGAAGCCATAGCAAACAAGAAGCTTCATACCCCGCGCGCATCCAGCCACCACCGACTCCAACAAGGGAAAGGCGATTCGTGAGCACACTCGGTCCCACAGCCAATAGAAGTCACGCAAGGGAGATGCACCCATTCCCAGTCCCCGTGCCTAAAAGGCGGCCACTCTCATCCAACGCGCGGTGAAAGATGGCAAGGACATGGCTTGGGTTTGGTTTAGGAGCGACAAGGGTGAGGGACAACCACTTCCCTTACCCAAGGTCCAAGGAAAGAGTCAAGTCAATGTCCAAAACAAAGCCAAATGCGTGGAAAAAAAGGCAGAAATAGTTGGGGAAAGGAGGAGAAGGAGATATACTGTAAGTAGGAGATCAGCCGGGTCCCCAAACGGATCCAATGGTCCACGAGGACAGTGAAAGCCCTTACATCGAAGGAAGATGCATTCCCTCATTGACCACAGAGGGACGCGCCCTATAGCTCTGGACAAAGCAAAGGCATATATAAATTATATATACAGTATATATAAAAATATATATGTATATATATGTAATAAAAAATCCGTTCATCCCCTACTTCTTCACCAGTTTGTAATAAAGAATAAAAAAGGTCCGTTGTCACGGGAGACAGATCCTTATTACAAATTGCAAATTCTCGAAGGTCACTGTAAATGCTCGATGAGTAAATTGAAGTTATAATAGATCTTTCCTTAAGTTAGTGACCCTCTGCGTGAATTCTTTATCTTCCGCTTACTTCTGTACCCCCGATTTTAGTGTGTATTTGATAATGAAATAGTTGGTGTGAATGGATTTTAATCAATAAATTTAAGTCACATTTGGTTACAAGTTCAGTCTCGAATTTGAAATGTAATACGGTCAAGTTCAGGTTTTTTCTTCAACTAGTCTTAACATTAATTAAATAATTTAAGTTCTATCGTTGCCCATCCACTACATCCCTCGCAGTAGTTTAGGCTAACGGCTCTCAATATTTCCTCATAAACTCAAATCTCCATATTCTCTAAAATTCCATATCTCGAACTCAAATCTCGAACTCACTCAATAACTCTCAAATTTAGTCTTTAACGAGCAAATCCCTTCAAGGCCTACTCGGAGAATTACCAAGCGCTACCCGGTCTTTCACTCTTTCCCGACGAAGCGCCAGATCTCTTCTCTCGGGTCCGCTTCTGTTTTCGTGCTCCATCCCTCCTACGAGTCCAAAACGCGCCGAGGTAAGCATTTAAGAAAAAAGAAAAAAGTGGGTGAGGAGCGTCGCACGAGTCGATGACACTCGAGGTTTATCTCAAGGGCTGTTTTAAATATTGAAGATAAAACATGGGGTATTATGGGAAATCGAGTGGCTTGTGTATAAGAAATTCGTTCCTTCCAAAAAAAAAAAAAAAAAAAAAGTAATGAGTTCTTGAGAGAACTTGAGGCCGAACGAAGGACTTCCATGGTCCGTGAATACAGAAAGATAAATGCTCCGTGAGCGGAAATGATTCGTAGTGGAGAGGCAATTCTCAAAACACGAATTTAGGTTACTTATGTCTCCAGATACGTTAGAACTCTTAGTTACAATGAAAATATGAGAAATTCATTTGAACATTAACCTAGTTAAACTTGCTTATTATTTATTAATAAATTTAAAGTTGTCAAATCAAGAAGCTAAAATTTAAATTTACATAATAAATACTGTGAGTCAAACAACATATGCGGATTTATTCTGAAAATTACATTTGCAGAATAAATACTTTTAACTCTTTTTGAAGGTCTACGGGCGCTCTCTTCAAAAGTTGTCCTATAGTCGTAGAATATCTATCGCAGGCACTAAAATATTTGCCTCGAAACTTATTCCTGGAAAAAATGAAATGTGTATTGACTCACCGTATAATTAATATATAAATAGAGGAAAGGGTAGGTTTTAGAAAAGAATTACAAAGCAAGAAGATCACATTATATGGGGAAATTTTAATTTCTGAATGCCTTATAAGGGCAACTCCTTTTTCTAAATTCAATAATCCGATGTGGAAACGGATCAGCCTTCAATATAGTGTCATTTTCATTTATGTTAACATCATGAAAAATGCGTCTACCGGTTTAGGACGACTAATTCTTGTAACTTTGGGTGGAAAGTGCTTTCTTTAGAAGGAATAATCGTACGACGAGTCGCCTAACGACTCATAGTTTTCCAAAGGGATGACTAAATTAAATTTTTATAAATCTCAATAAGTTCATAAATTTTATAAGTAAAAATGGAAAAACTTTTTTATTTTCTTTTCTATACTAAAATTTGCATACTCAACCGAAAGACGAAAGCCTACATTACGAAGGCCTACTTTATTAGTTAACTAAATGAAATTATATGAATTTATATTTTGCAGTATAATTTAGTTATCAGCTACGGTCAGCAATTAATTCGACTGCAAGCCTTAACCGCAACGTCAGCATCTGATCGCTATTTACAGAAAGTTGCTTTCGAGAGACTTTCGCAATCTCGCCTTATGACACAAAATGATATCATAATGGTTTTATAAATTAATATGCTTTTAAAATAAACAAAGGAAAGCGATATAGCAGGGAGAAAATTTGAAATACACAGACGGAGAAACTTAATAGTTACATAAAGAGAGATCATTTCAGTAAGGCTCGTAAATCGAATACTTATCGCTAATTACCAATTCGTTAAGCACTAATCACTGAACGAAAATATTACTTATTTAATTAAATTAAACACTTATCATTAATTATTAGTTAGTTACCCACTAACTACCGAATGAAGTTATTACTTTAGCAATTCAATTCTACCATGTAAATTTAATTCAATAAATTAAACTACCTTCATTCGGTCGTTTTTTTCGTAAGTATTAAAAAATGGAGAAAAACACAAAGGGGCCAGATGGGAGAAATGGTTTAAGTCTTAATTACAAGAATGCCCATTTCCTCGTAGCCAATGTTAGGTGCTGATTCAGGCGTACGATATGACTGAATTGATGGGGACAATCTTCTGACGAAACTTGGGCTCGTCGGTGAAAAGCGAAATTCATGAGGAGGGCTTCTTGGCGGCGTTGGCGATCGGGTCACCTGAGCTTCCGGGGGGCCCGATGCAGGGATTTTAAACCTGGCAGTTGGTACCGGTGGAGGATCTCCTCGGCGGCGACAGCATCGTCTCTTCCAGATCGCAATTCCGACGACTGCTATTTCCAACGCGAGACGCAGGGTGAGGGTGGCGTGGCGACCCTGCGCAGGTACCGGGTTACATCTTGAATGTCTATTCCTCGTGACAAGGAAGCATTGAAGTGATGTAGCTTCTTTCGTAAACGAGGAGTTTACAATGTAAGTGATCTCGAAATCGGGCTTCAGACTGAGACGTGCGCTGAAAGTGTACGTGGGGCCTTGCCGAATTAGGGGGGGGCCCATTGATTGGAAAAGGGACTCCGTGATTTGAGAAGGTTTGCACCCCAACGTGTATAATGCATCAGGTTAAAAAGGACGGGGATCATGATTAATTCAGGAGTAATTTCGTTAAGATAAAACAAAAATATTTTATATGAGCAATGATAAACAAGAAAATTTCTTCTCTCGAAATCTTAATGAATTCTTTTTTATAAATTTTCCACTCGATCCCCTTGAACTCAAGGAATTTAAAGAGAGTTGATTCGGACGCGTGAAACATGCTATCTAGGCATTCACGCTAACCTCTTACTCATCAAACTCTGAGTCAGACGTCACGATATTAGAACGTGAAATATTTTATAAACGATATGCAGTGAAAAATGTATGCTACATGAAACAAAAAAAAATACGTATAGTTATATGAACATTTTTTAACTACAACATGAATCATGCCTTTCAGTCAGCTTTCGGAGGGGGGAAAGATTAATTAATTTGATTTTATATTAAGTGGTGAAAGATTTAAAAGGAAAGAACATTTTTCTTTATTGTCCCGGGGAAGAGTTTAACCCGTTTGTTCCCTTTGGTTAATTCGTGTGCGTGTCTTGTTTACTCGTTCGATCGTCTTCTAAACGTTAGCCAATAAGTTCATCTTCTAGACCAGCAATCAGGACTTTTAAATGAGTTCTGGTGGCCGGCCTGCGTGCGACCACAAATTATCCGTTTCTTCGTAACGACAGCGGAAACGGTGCGGTTCGTTTGTCATCTCCCTTTTCTTTTTCGTTTCGTCAATATATTTGCGTTTATTCGGCGTACGTATTCATCTCGTTTGGTTCTTCTTCTTCGGTCACAATTTCGGTCTCGATTAATTTTCTCTTCTTTTGTCCAAAATGGTCCTTAAGAAGGGTTTTTAATCCATTCCCTTCTTCGGGGTCTACTTTAGTATTTTTCACAAATTTTCGTACTTCCCTTCTTTCCGGCTCTGCAGACTTGGAGGTTAACGAGAATTCGCTCATCATTCCCATGTTATAAATTTCCTCTGAAATTTCATCTTCAGACCATTTACGCTTATGGTTCATGACTTGATGGATCTCTTTTTTACTCATTTCTTTCTTGGGTTCTTCGCAGTTGGATGAGCATTCGTTTGGCGCGCTACAGGGTTTTTTTTCCTTCGCAATCACAGTATTGTAAAACTTCTCCCGCCAGCTTTGTACCTTCTCTCGTAACTATAACTCTATCGTTGGCGGATTCATTTCGCACGATAACGGATACATTCCTTTCTTCGTTCACGCAAACTAGTTGCGGTTCTACCCTCAGGTTTAAAGGGGTTTCTCTCGCATCTACGATTAGAGTGGATCCCTCCTTCAACGGTGAAGGAGTTCGTGCTTCTAAAATTGCTCCAGCTAAAGGGGCAATGGAAGTGGACCCAAGTACTAATGGGAGAGGGAGGTTGTTTACCTCTTTTCTCTCCGCGTTTTGGTCTTCTTGATTAGGGGCTCCCATCAATTTCGTACTCAAGGGGATTTGGATCTCATTTATGTAAGCCACAAACCCCGTGCCTTTACCTGCAATATGTATGAGGTTTACTGGGATGAAATCCGCCCCTAAAATAAAGTTTAATCTCTCAGGCAATTCTTTAACGAGCAACGCAGTAAGATCATATTTCTCGCGCTCAATGCCTATTTTTGTTTCTATTTGTCACATGGTGGTTAGGACTTCGTCATTTACCGCCTTACGGATATGATTCGTAATTTCGACTTGGGGTCGAAATTCAACAGTGTCAGTTGACCCTTCCCTTTTTAAACAAACATCGGTCCCTTCTTTCAAAAGTTTAAGGGATATCATGGGATCGTTTTCATTCATTATTTGTTGTTCTGCATTCTCCCTCACGCAACTTTCGTTTATTTTTACCCTGGTCGATTCCCAGGGGCAATCATTCGAGGGAGGTACTTTGTTATGTCTCTTACGCTGAATTCTTTCATTTCCTCTATAGCCAATTCATCCGCATCCATTATCACGATATTTTCCTCGCTCGTTTTTAATTCATTTTCGCAATTTACATTTTTGTTCGTCGGATTCAAACTACTTCCGTTCCCACAATATAGACGCGAATCACTCTTCGTCACGCTATGTCTCATATTCACGTCACATGAACATATAATATATACTCCATTTACCCGTTGTACTTCCGTTGGGGGATCAATTTCCCTTCGGTCTATCGTGTTCTCTTCTATCATACCATCATCCATCGAGCTCTCAGGTTTTAATTCTTGCATTGTTTCCATTTCTTTCTCGCTTAATTCGAACATTTCATACATTCTTCTCTTACACACCGATATCGTTTTCACCTCGTCTGTGTCCTCTGACCGAGATTCTACCTCAAAGTCAAGGTCACTTTCTGTTCTTTCTTCGCACTCGTTATGAGGTCTGCATGAGGGAGACTCCGCTCTCAAGGTCAGAGTTTTCTGCAGACACACTCCGTCTTCTCGTACTGTATATGCACTTTCAATATCGCTCGTTTCATTCCTTTCATACATTTCATTTATCTCTTTCGTTTCCTTATCTCTTCTGTCCCAGTCCCTGCCTTTGTCTTCTTTTCTCCATACCAATATCGACTTCAATTTAAATTCTTTTGTGTTGTGGTTTGGCTCTTCCTCCTCCTTAAATGACTCTCGACGGGGGAAAAGGTCCTTTTCGGTTGAGGGGTCCTTTCTTCGGGGCCACGGAGAATCATCTCGCCCTTTTTACAATTCTTTTTCTGGGCGTCTTCCGCGGTTAGGTTCTCTTTCCTTATCGTATCTCCGATAGGGTGACGGACTTCGGTCCGTTCTTCTGTCGGGATACGTGCCTCCATTTCTGTCGGGGGAGGGGTAACCTCCGTTTCTTCTGTCATAAGGGGAGTAGTCTCTGTCGTAAGGGGAATAGTCCCTTCTTCTTCGTTCATAGGGCGACGGTGAACGATACCGATTCTCGTACCGATCCTCATATCTGTTGTCGTATCTTGGGTTACCCTCATACCTGTTGTTGTATCTAGGGTTACCCTCATACCTGTTCTCGTATCTCGGGTTACCCTCAAACCTGTTCTCGAATCTCGGGTTAACCTCATATCTGTTGTCGTATCTGGGGTTACCCTCATACCTGTTGTTGTATCTTGGGTTACCCTCATGCCTGTTGTCGTATCTTGGGTTACCCTCATGCCTGTTATCATATCTGGGGTTACCATAGTTATCTCTATTTCTCTCATACGGCGAGAAGTTCCGTCTTCTCGAATATTCGGAAGGGGAAGAGTACCTACTTCCTCTTCTTCCGTAATCTTCATACCGTCGGTCTCCTCTTGGGGTCCATTCCCTCCGATGATCTCTTTCATTCTCTCGCCTATAGCTCTCATCCCTTTCACGCACCCTTGCCCTCTCCTTCAATATCTTCACTTTTTCAATCAAGGGGCACTGAGGAGCTAGGTGTTCCCTGTCCCCACATAAAACATCGAGCGTGCTTATACCCTGCATTTTTTGTATGGAATTTGGGTGCATTACTAGTGTTATACGGGACAATATTAACGTGTGGATTGGGGAAGCCTACATTGGGGTAATACAAGTGGGGATACCCTGGATAGAGAGGGGGAACATAGGGATGAGGGAACTGTGTAGGGAGTGGTTGCTGATACATGGTTGGGACTGATTCCTTCTTGGCCAAGAGGCATGTTCTCGAATGAGATCTGCCAAAACTCGACCGAAATTGAATCGCTAAATTGTTCTAAACATAGGTTCGGAACCGGATCAGTCTCAAACTCGAGTCTAGGGGAACCGATTGGAAGGAAAAGTATTCTATTTATATCAAAATTTTGGGGGGAAAGAAATGAAGGTTTGAAGAGGTTAATTTAGGGGGACTGCCCTCTATAGGAGGCTCTCCACTCGTCCTCTAAAACCTCTCGCAACACAAGATGGGTCGCTTACCTCTCTTTCCGCGTTGGTGGGAAAGTTTACTCCTCCTGCGGCTTGGTGTCCAGTAGCAAGTTGCGATGTCGACTCGGGCCGAACAGCAGGGGTCCACGCAATGGTTCTCGATCGTGTGACCCTCACGGTGTCTTCCGTCGCTGTCTGTTCCGAGCTGGTAGTCCTCATATACACACTTGGAGAGCACTTTTTGTCACTTTTCACTTAGGTTTTGGGGGGGGGGTATCAGAAAAGGAAGATTCCACTTCTGACACCAGTTGTAATAAAAAATCCGTTTATCCCCTACTTCTTCACCAGTTTGTAATAAAGAATAAAAAAGGTCCGTTGTCAGGGGGAGACGGATCCTTATTACAAATTGTTTATTCTCGAAGGTCACTGTAAATGCTCGATAATTGAAGTTATAATAGATCTTTCTTTAAGTTAGTGACCCTCTGCGTGAATTCTTTATCTTCCGCTTACTTCTGTACCCCCGTTTTTAGTGTGTATTTGATAATGAAATAGTTGGTTTGAATGGATTTTAATCAATAAATTTAAGTCACATTTGGTTACAAGTTCAGTCTCGAATTTGAAATATAGTACGGTCAAGTTCAGGTTTTTTCTTAAACTAGTCTTAACATTAATTAAATAATTTAAGTTCTATCGTTGCCCATCCACTACATTCCTCGCAGTAGTTTAGGCTAACGGCTCTCAATATTTCCTCATAAACTCAAATCTCCATATTCTCTAAAATTCCATATCTCGAACTCAAATCTCGAACTCACTCAATAACTCTCAAATTTAGTCTTTAACGAGCAAATCCCTTCAAGGCCTACTCGGAGAATCACCAAGCGCTACCCGGTCTTTCACTCTTTCCCGACGAAGCGCCAGATCTCTTCTCTCGGGTCCGCTTCTGTTTTCGTGCTCCATCCCTCCTACGAGTCCAAAACGCGCCGAGGCAAGCATTTAAGAACAAAGAAAAAGTGGGTGAGGAGCGTCGCACGAGTCGATGGCACTCGAGGTTTATCTCAAAGGCTGTTTTAAATATTGAAGATAAAACATGCGGTATTATTGGAAATCGAGTGGCTTGTGTATAACATATATATATATACACTTTATATATATATACATATATATATATACATATATATTAAGGTGGAGTGAAAATATCATTTTTTGATTTTTAATTTACTTGAGTGTGGAAAAGTTGCCAATGGGCTTTAGAAACAAGCATGTGAAATTATAATACAATTGAAGCATTGCTTGATTGACCACCAGCGATTTTAATATATGGCATATTTCATGTTTTAACGATCGCTTTGCCCATCAGGAGTCATCCAAGATGCTGGTCTTTCATCCATGTTTATGCAAATAATTAACAGCTTAGTTTGCTGTAGACTGTGTTATTGCATACTTGAGGTTGACATTTAAGATTACAACATGTGTGGAATGTAAATTAATGGCAATTACAGAGGGTGGCCAAATTATTAGAGCTGATGTGAGTAAGTGAGATAAGAAAGAGTTTAGTTAACCATACATTGATTTAATGCTAGTTTCAGTGATGGTAGTGATTTGGTGCGATTTCCAAAGTAATCTTTGAATGCTTGGCTGCGCGAAGTGTGGATCTCGACAGTGTGAAAGTCGTCGGATGCGACGGAACCGCTGTCAACACTGGACATAATGGCGGAGTTATTCGGCAGCTTGAGGAATTACTACAAAAACCGCTGCAATGGCTCGTGTGCTTATTACATGCTAACGAGCTCCCCCTGCGACACCTGTTTCAGCATTTAGATGGAGCAACTACAGGACCTAAGTGCTTCTCAGGACCGATAGGGAAATCTCTCACAGCATGCACGGAACTCCATATAACATCGTATGAACCTATATCCTCATTACAGCCACTGCCGCATGTTGACGTGAAGGACCTGAGCACTGACCAGCAGTACCTGTGGCAGATGTGTCAAGCTGTCAGTGAAGGACACTGTCCCTGTGATCTAGCATTGCGAAAACCGGGACCATTGAACCACTCGCGATGGTTGACAACTGCCAACAGAATCCTCCGCCTCTATGTTGGCCTCGATGCACCATCCAACAACATCAAAACTCTTGTCACATTCATCATCCGGGTCTACGCCCCAACATGGTTCGCCATCAAGACGCAGCCATCATGCAAAGATGGAGCCAAACATCTGCACGGGATGATGGTGAGAACACGGTACCTCAGCTCCTCTCTAAAGAAGGTCGTCGACCCGGTGATTCGGCGAAACGGCTTCTGCGGACACCCCGAGAACGTGCTATTAGCCATGATCACAGATGAGCGACCACATATAAGGGAACTCGGACTCAGAAGAATCATGAAGGCAAGATCACATGTGTCTGCAAACAAAATCCGCAGGTTTCGAGTGCCACCGCTCAACCTCGACGCGACCGAATACCAGGACATGGTCGATTGGCAGACTTTGACCGTGACGGAGCCTCCTGTTACGATGGATATGACGGACAACGAATTGAACGACATGATCTCTGCTCAAATTTCACCAAGTGTCCTCTTCCCTCGCTTCCCTTGTCACACACAGGCGGTGGAAAGATGCGTGAACCTAGTTACCGAAGCTTCAGCCGCTGTGTGTGGCGAGACGTCCCGCCATGGATTTATTCGGGCTCGCGTCGCTTCTCGGCAGCTTATGCCAAAACTTGAGTCTAAACGTGACTATCAATTCTGAATTAACCATGCATGCATAACTCAGACTCTATCGTTAGCATAATAGTGTGCCAAAATAACTAAAAATATAGAGTCTGATGTTTACTCGTATTTTAGGTATTTTTGTGTAAAATCGTATATTATTGTAAACTTATAACGTCTGGTGGTCGATCAAAAGATTGTCTGATTTTAATAAACGTTTTTGCATATTGTTCTATTAGTCCATTAGTTCTATTAGTTCTATTAGTTCCATTAGTTCTATTAGTCCGTGCATGAAACAAGGAACTCTTCTGAGATAATTAAATCTACTATAGTCCGAATAAGTAATGGTAAATGACAAGTACCATAGTTTTTCTTTTTCATGATGCTAGCCAGATGTGGGCAACGGGTCACTCGCAAAGAGTTCCCATAAATATAGCTTCCCTCACCAGCTATCTGCAAAGCAGAGAGGATCCAGCTTTGGGACATGGATCTAGGGTTTAAAGCAGCCTAGCCCTGCTCCACGGAAAAAAGAAAAACGGACGTTCCACCCAGAATCACGAGATCGAGAGCAGCTACTCAGGCGCGATTGGAAGCGGCAACGAGGATTCAAGCAACAGGCGAGGACGAGAAAATAAATCTTTGAAAAGAAGAAGAAAAATCAAAGGTAAGCAAACCTGTTTGTATTGCGACCGGTTTTAGGGGACAGGAAGATAATTTTCCTGTAGCAGGTAGCACACCCAAAGTACACCCTTCAAGAGTACGATTTTTCCCACCTAATTTTGATTGATATATATATATATATATATATATATATATTCTGATCATATATATATTCGGAGAAAATCAAAGGGGAACTTTAAAATGGAGACAGCCGTTTGTTAGCAAATTTACGCGACGATTTTTTAGAGTTTTGGCCTTTTTCGTTAGACAAAACCCCTATTGTCGAAATGCCTCTTAGTCAAGACAGCAGAGAGGCAGCTAGCTTAGAAAGCAGAGAAACGGCTGGAAGGCTCAGCCCGTCACCCCCAATTTCTCCTCCTGCTCTTCCCCATAGAATACCAGCTACTAGATCATTCCAATATCCCCCTTATACTGAGGAAGACGATTTCACCCCCGAGGAAGAAAAGAAGCTGCGCCATGCAGTGAGATCTGTCCCATATTCTGTGGGACGTATGCTGAATATTTAATTGCCGCAGCTCAAGGGGTAGTATGAAGCTATGTGTCTTTTCAGGATTTCATCTTTGAAATCGCGAGATTAATTCTCGAACGAGGAAGAAATTCGGATAAGATGCGAATTGCTTTAGCGATTAGATGTTCCGTTCCCCTAGTAGATTAGTGTTAGTAGGATTTGGAGAGAAGGTTAAGACGTGGAAAGAATTTTTGGACATCTGTTCTGACCTCTATTGCCAGAATACAAGAGATGAGATTACAAATAGGTTAATGAATATCGAGCGAGAGTGTAGACGTCCGGATGAGTCATTCACTTCATTTGCATATAGAATACAAAGAGAGGTCGAAGAGTTGAAAAGAGACGCGGGCGACATGGCACAAAATATAGATATTCCTTTTGTAGTAAATAAAGTAATTTTAAATTCAATACCTCGTAAGCTCGGGAACAAGTATGGTGACCAGACGGAGGATGTAAACAAAAAGGTCAAACGTATTAGGTGTGATGATCGAATCATTTCCGAACCAGTCACCCTTCTAAATCCCTTAAATTACCAGAGTCAAAACTTGGGGTCCCTACCATCCCCAGATTCCTCATATTATCAAAATCAAGCCTATTTGCCAAATCAACCTGCCTACTCCCCTTACTTAAACGCATCCCCTTATCTAGGACAAAACCTTTATCCACTAAACGTTCCTTTAAAGCAAATACCATATAGTAGTGCGCCACCATACGATTTATCAACAAATCCATGTCCCTCTATGCAAACTGACGTAACAAGTGAAAATGCGGTACAGGTGCAGCAAACGCAAACGTATAACCCCCGATGTTATATATGCGAAGAGACAGGACATAAGGCTAAGCTCTGCCCAATGATTGAGATAGTAAAAGCACTAGAAATAGACAGAAATAAGGCGCGAGAGCATATAATGGAAGGAGAGCGACGATACGCGTCGCCGTTTCGACAGAACGGAAACAGAGACAGGGAAGAAGATTATGAGGAACGACGACAATCAAGGGAATGCAGAGAGAGACAACCAGAAACTCAAATAATTATTCTTATGACCAACGGTGGAACGACTATCCTGAAAATCGAGGATGAAGACGAGATGGCTATTCTCATTATAGGGAGAACCAAAATGAGAGGTCACTGTCACCTTATGAGCATCGACGAGAGAACTGGAGTAGAAAGGATTACCGACAATACATCCCCAGAAATCAATCCGCTTCGCCATACTTAAATCGAAGATGTTTTTCTCCTCATAACACCCCCGACGAAGGGTACCGAAACCACGAACGAGATCGAAGAAGATCTCCGGCTAGGATTTGGGAAGGGCGCCGCAGCGACTCCCCAAGGCCAAGGAGGACAGATTCTTCCCAAAACAGAGATAAGCCCCCCGAAGAGTCTCCTTTAAGGACAACGAAGAATCAAAAAATGAACAATGACTAGAGGTCCCTAATAGCAAGAAAAATCCCATAAAAGAAAAAGGAAAAGAACAAAATGAAGTAAATGAGTCAGAGTAAATGAAAAAGGGAAAACAGTACGCAAGCGAGATAAATCTATGTAACTCGAGTATAAATGAAAGTGAAAGCGAGGCGAGAGGATGCCGCTCGACCTTGAGCTTGGAGTCTGGCTGCTCGACCTTGAGATCAGAGTCTGACGCCGAAAAACAAGCGCATGAAAGAGCTCTCACAATTGCATCGAAAAAAGAAGTAAATGCAGAGAGTGATTCAGTATTAAGTAACGAAAGTATGAGTAGATCGTGTGAAAAGGAAGTAAATAAAAATATAAATAAAGTTCGAAGAGAAAGAAACTGTGAATGATACTTATGAATTAAGCGCGTGTGAAAATAAATTTAAAAAGGATTCACTGTTAGTATGTGTGAACGGAAGTATGAATAAAAGTGTGGGTGCTGTACTAATGGAAAGGTATCTTGTGAATGGTGTTTACGACATGGGCACGTGGGACAAATATAACAGAACGCATGACGCATTAACTGTTCGTGAGAACGGGAAACGAATGAAATCTCAGAAAATGCCCAAATCAGAAATAAAATTGTACGTGAGAAACATGACGCGGGAGCGCGAAATAGTAATAAAATAAACCTAATTGAGAAATTAAAGTCAAAAGTTAATATGTGTGGTTTTCTCCTTCAATTTTTTATTACTTGCTTTAAACGCGCTCATCTTTCCATTTGTAATTAGTTAAATAGTCCTAAAACTTACCCAGATATGGGCAGAAACAAAACAAGGGAAATAAGCATTGAAGAAACCTATGGTAAGGAGGTAAAAAGAAGGGGAGGAAAACAGGAATATCCCCTCCTTGAAATAAATGCAGCGGGAGATTACCTGATTGAGGAGCAACTTCCTTCAGGAGTGACACGCTTTACGCGAATATTTCACTACCCGATCATTCAGGTCACAATACGGGAATGTAAGCCCCTTGCCCTGATTGACACAGGAGCCGATATATGTTTGGTTAAGCGAATGCTTATAGACTCGCTTGGATTAAGACCCCAGGTGAGGAAAACCGGAAAAAATGTAAGGCGATAAACGATGAGAAATTGAATACGCAAGGAACAATAAGAATGGCCATGACTATCGACGGCACGTCCTACGAAATCGAAGCTTTAGTAATTGAAGATTTACCTGTAGGATTAAGTCTGATTATTGGATCAGATTTCATTAAGAACAACCCCATGAAGATCGAAGGAGAAGGAAGAGGTTATGATATTTATGTGAACAGAATCCAAGTTCCGGTGGTATCCAAAATCATAATAGACATGCAGGACCTACCGTTCCTCGGAGTTAATTTGGTAAATATACCTCTTACATTGAAGAATGGAACAGTAGGGCATATCATACTTTTCCAAAATTGCGCTTTTCTGTTCTATGTTCAAATACCGAATATTCAATTGAACACAACCTCATATTTTTAACCCTTTGTCGTAATTTGTTGCCATTTAGACACATTAACTTTGCTTAACTCTTACACAGGTTTAATACATACATACATAAGAAAAAAATCTACTCCATTTGAATCTTTCTAACCATTTGGACGCAGAAGGCGAAGTTCAACATTCTCTCAATAGATGGCTCTGAGCAATTACGCCAGTTATAATTGTGAAGTAGATGTGAGTGGACACCATTTTTTTCGGTAAGGCCGGTCATCTTTCCAAAGACAAGGCTTACTTGGCCATAGTGGCATGAAAGTCTGGAGGGCCAAGGAGGAAGTAATGGCCTCATCAGTTGAAGCTCTCACGCAGAGGTCAGAGGAGAAGATCTCTGGGATATTCTTTGATGGCAAGCAGGATAGGAACACAAAGGTGCTGAAATATGACGAAGTGACAGGGAGATTTCATCCTGGCAAAGTGATCGAGGAGCATTACACTATCACGTGGGAGCCTCAAGGAAAGTACCTCTTCCATTTCACTCCAGAGGAACCTGAGGAAGGAGAAAAGCCTGCTCATAAGATCGCTCAGGGCCTGCATGAGTGGCTTCTGGATTACGGAGCTGACGAGAGCCTTGTAATGATTGAAGGAGACTCTACCAACACTAACACGGGGTGGTCTGGAGGCGCCATAGCCCTATTGGAGAAGATGCTGGGTCGCAAGTGCCACTGGATTATCTGTCAGCTCCATGTGAACGAGCTCCCCATGAGGCACTTATTTATCAAGCTGGACGGCTCTGTAACTCCCCGGTCAGGCTTCAGTGGGCCTATTGGAAAACTTCTTGAGAAAGTGAATGAACTTGAGGTCAACTTCAACTTCAAACCAGTGAAAGGAACTGAAGATATCATAGAGCTGCCAGTAGAGATAGTCAAATCTCTCTCCACAGACCAGCACAACTGCTGTCTTCTGATCAAAGCCATCAACTCTGGAAGTCTCAGTCCACAGTTGGCTGGTCTCAAGTGCGGACCTCTGAACCAATCCACGTGGCTCACTACTGTACAAGCCATCTTGCTGTTGTGGATGAGGGAGCACGGACTGAAGTGGGAGGTGTTGAGGAGGCTCGAGGTCCTCGTGAAGTTCTGCCTTAACTTCTACTTCAAAATGTACTACGACATCAAAGTGAAGCACCACCTCAAATTTGGTCCTGCACACGTTTTTTCAAGCCTGAGGCTGCTGAGGAACCAGACTACCGAGGTCAGGAACATCATCTCTGCTGCAGTGATTAGAGGAGCTTACCACGCATATTCTGAGAACATCCTGGCTTCATTCCTTTGCAGTGAGGATGAGCATCATAGATAGGCTGACCATACGTACCGTTTTGAACGGGACAGTACCGTTTTTTCTATATTTCCTGGCCGTCCCGTCGTTTTAATAAAAATGTCAATTTTGTCCCGGTTTATGTACTTACTTTTTCATGAATACAGAATATTACATGACCCCCGTCCCTTTTTTGCCATCCCAATGTCCCGTTTTTGTCTCAAGGAAATATGGTCAGCCTAATCATAGAGCTTTTGCCGTGAGCCAGATAAAGAAGATCAGAGAAGGAAGAGTCTTTGTTGATACAACAGTGAGGCCCCATAAAAATCCCAAAGTCAATCTGCAAGCCACTTCACCAGAGGATCTCATCAACTGGGAATCAGAGAATATTTACGAGCCTATTTTCACCTGCAAGATGACCTTGACTGAGCTCGAGGATCTCAGGAAAACTCCACTCAAAGTGGACGCTTTCTCTGTTCATACTCAGTCCTGCGAGAGAGCTGTACAGAAAGTCTCAACTGCTTCCCAAGCTGTGTACAGTCACGAGAGGAGGAATGGGTGGGTGAGAGCCAGGATAGACCATCGAGAAATGCTCCCAGTGTTCAGATCGAAGCAGGACATACTCAGTCGAGTGGTTGACGAAGAGGGTGAAGCCATTGTTAATGCTCTTAACCCTAGAAAGTTAACCCTGGGTAAATTTTACCCACATTGAGGTAGCGCATGCGCATCTCATACGGTTCCCTGGGAGGTAGACGTGCGGGACCCAGTATACCTTCAGTTCCCTCACAGACGTCGTAGTGGCAGGGTGCGTGACTCCGCTCCCGACCTGGGTTTTTCCGTAAACGCGGGTTTGGGTAGATTTTACCCGGAGTTAGTGATAACGTACAAACAATACCCTGGGTAAATATTACCCAGGGTTAGTGATAGTGTATACCATATATGTCTTTTTTTGTGTTTCAGGGTGTGTTTATGCATTTTCATAGTGAAATTAATAATAATTATATTTAAAAATGGCTCAGAGAGTGAAATCCTTCACTCAGGAAGAGATTGAGGAGAAATTAATGGAAAGCAGTGACGATGAGATCGAGGACGTAATTGAGGGAGAAGTAGTTTTCGACAGCGATCTTGATGAGGATTATGTCCAGGAACCAAGTGAAGAGAGTAGTGATAGTGACATAGATGAGCCCAGGTCATCACACAGCCGGGCTAAGCGACCGCGGCGTGCTAGGCCTACCACCAGCCACGTGGCCACACCTGGACCTGTGGCCACATCTGCTGCCTCTCCACCCACCCCAGGACCTGACACCTCATCTGTGGCCTCTCATTTGCCTTCTGTTTCTCCTCCTGCCTCACCTGTGCCTCCTCCGGTACCTGCCTCTTCTGTGCCTCCCTCCATGCCTGCTGCTGCCCTTCTAGTGGAAGGGGGCGGCGCCGTCGCCGTGACGAGGATGACTCCCCTGTGATCAACTTTGCAACCAGCACAATCAGCAGTACTGCTGGTTGCAGGTGGAGTTGTCGGCCTCAGTCACCAGCAACCACAAGAAAACCAGCAAGAAACATTATGCCTGCCTTTACACCAGGGCCAACACAGGATGCATCAGGTGCTGACACCACTGAGAAGTGCTTTTCACTGTTCTTTGAGGAGCCGATAATTCTAGCGATTGTGGAATGCACCAACAAGAAGATCGATATAGAGGCAGCAAAGTACACAAGGAAGACGGCAACACTGAAGAGGACTTCTGCAGCAGAGGTACGAGCATTGCTGGGGGTCCTCATCTTCAGTGGCGCTCAGAGACACAACCATCTCACAACTAAGGAGATGTGGAATCCAAGTTGGAGCCCTGCAATGTACCGTGCTGCCTTGTCGGAGGGCAGGTTTGCGTTCCTACTTGCCTGCCTTCGCTTCGACGATTATGACAAGGCAGCAGAGGCAAGCTAGTGATAAGTTTGCTCCCATCATGCACATCTGGGACATTTTTATTGCTAATTGCAGAAAATATTATGTGCCTGGGGAAAACATCACTGTTGATGAGCAGCTGCTTGGCTTCAGGGGCAGGTGCTCATTCCGGATGTACATCCCCAATAAACCAGCAAAGTATGGACTCAAGTTAGTCCTTGCAAATGATGTCGATAGCAAGTACCTTCTAGCAGGCATTCCATACTTGTGGAAACAGGCCACCCTACCACAGCAGAACCTACAACTTGGACACTACTTCACCAAAGAACTGACGAAGGAGTACCACCACACCAACAGGAACGTGACCACGGACAACTGGTTCACCTCTGTGCCCCTTGCTGCTGACCTCCTTCTCAACTGTGGAATGACGATCGTAGGGACCATCAAGGGGAACAAGAAAGAAATACCGAGGGAGATGGTCACGAAGGAAGGTAGGACGCCAGGCTCTACTGCATTCCTGCACACCAAGGACCTAACTTTGGTGTCATACCTCCCTTCTACTTCCACCAAGAAGAAGATTGTGATGCTCCTCTCCTCCATGCACTCCCAGCCAACCATAGGGACCACTGGGAAGCCAGAAGTTATTGAATTCTACAACAGCACAAAAGGAGGAGTGGACATATTTGATCAAATGTGTGCACAGTACTCCTGTGGTCGCAAAACCAAGAGGTGGCCACTGTATATGTTTTACGGGATGATCAATGCTTCTGTCATCAACGCGTGGATCATCCACTGTCAAACAACCAGGAAGAGGGGAGGAGTGACACCTCAAAGGAGACATTTCATGCAGGAGTTGGCACTGGCCCTTATCAAGCCATGGGCCACAGAGAGGCTGACATTCCCATCCCTATCAAGACCACTCAGGAATGCCTTATGTTCAGTGTGTGACCTCCCAACCCCTACTGCTGCTGCCAACACGTCTGGTTCTGTGGTAGCAGATGCGACTGGGCCCATGGTGAGGTGTGTGGAGTGCCCCAAAGGGTCCGACCGGAAAACCAAATATAAATGCCGTCTCTGTGGCAGAGCCGTGTGCGCCCGGCACTACTACGCTGCCTGTATTGACTGCCTGTGATGCATAAGTAAGTTATAATTTTTTGTTTTTGCCTGCCATCCTTAGTTATGAGACTAATAATGGATAATTAACATTTACTGTTTGTTTGCAGGCGGACTGAAACAGTAAAAAAAAAATGCATATTGCCAACCGTAATATTTACGCTTCTCAATAAATGCCCCTTTTTGTCTTATCTCCTCTACAGTATATGGTGATGCTGCAAGGCTGTGCTTCTCTGTGGTGATGCTCACACGTCTTGGGGGTGTGTGACAGCAAGGACAAGTCTTCAGGTGTAGCCATCTTTACGCTCAGGGACTTAATATTAAGTTCTTTGTTTTTTGCCCAAGAAATTCCAATATTTTTTAGTACCCCCTCACTGCTCACTACTACTATTTTTTAAAGTTTTACAGGGGGGGATAGCATAGCATATTACTTAAACTTTTCATGCATTTTTAGTTATTTAATAAATTTTGATTGGAACTATTTTTTTTCATTTTTCAATTTCGGGTATTTTTTACCCGACGTTAGTGATGGTGTAACTGGAACGTGACGTTAGTGTTCTAGGGTTAAGAGCTGAAATTCCTCATAAGATCATAATATAAGATCTTATGAGGCCACGCTTTTCAGGGATCCATGAAGAACAGGCGTGTAAACCTACTCGTGGAGGTGGTAAGTCTCCCGCTACTCGATCAGAGTAGAGCTAGTGAGCCGCGCCTATTCTTTGAAGAAAAACTTAAAATTCTTAAGTTTTACATGAAATCTAAACATTTTTTCAGCACCCAGAGGTGTTGAAACACGCAAGAAAGCAAGGATGAGGTCAGAAAAGCAGCTTTTAGACTAAATCATATGCAGAACAGCTACGCGCTTTGGTTTGGGTGCCCTGAGGCTGCGTTGGGCAGCCTTCAAATCAGAAACTCGCCATTTTGACCATGAAAATGAGATTTTTTGGAAAAGTTGCAAATATTAAACTCATCTTAGAATTAATTTTTACGTAGGAATACACATTAGCCACTTTGTTTTTCCGAAATTTCAACCCTGAACCCAGAGTATGATATGCCCTAATGGATCAGCCTCCATATCCCCTTCTGCGGGAGCTTTCTTGGAATTAAAATCAGAAATTCCTTTAGAGAAACAAACCACGTTAATGATAAAAGCTGAGACATTTCCGATAAATTTACATATCGAGCCCCAATTAACGTGAGTAAGTGAAGACGGAAGCCTCCACATACTGGTACATAATACATCACCGAACGACAGAATTAAGATAAGAAGCGAGAAGCTGAAAATATTCGGAGGAATTTTGAAGTACTGCCATTGTGATAGTGACCAAGAGGGCACCGAGCAAGGTCAGTGCCTCTATAGCTCGATAGACACCAACAACCCAATCGGAGAGGATGAGATAAACCGAGAATTGATCCAGGAAAGGAACATGTTCATGGACGAAATTTCAGAAGAAATCTATGAACGAGAAGTGATGAGTGACTGTACACTAGGGCGGAGTGAAAAACTCATTTTTCGAATTTTAAAATTGGCTAGTGTGGAAAATGTGTGGAGTAGTGAGGAAATAAGCTGGTATAAATCTAAAATCATAACATTAATATCTTCAGGTGCCACAATGACCTTCAATATTGAAAAAAATTGAAAAAAGCAGATTTTAACCAATAATTACAGAAGAGTCCACGATGCACAATAGACAAGAATTTATTCACACTTGTATAAAAATAGCTCAGTCAACCTTTAAAAAAAGTTTCTATTCTCTAAAAACAGTTTTCTATAGTCAGCTCACTCAGCTGTCACGTGAGTACCTCGGTTCAGTGTAGCTGTCGCTCTCGTAGCAGGTGGGTGTTCTGTTGTTGGCGTTACTCAGATAGTCTAAACTATATTTCTTATATATTTTGCATTTCTGTATTGTGTTGCCCTAAGTTTGCCATGTACTATTAACTGAAATTAACGTATAATTGATATTAGCTCTTTCTTTTTCAGATTTGTATACTTTCAAAATGTCTCGAGTTTGTGCAAAATCAACCAGGGCCTCAACTGAGTGCCCCATGTTTGGTATGGGGGAAGATTTGTGGCACAGGAATCTTCCTACATACGAAGGAGTTTTTAAATATTACTTGTTTGTAAGAAACGATTTGAAACAGAATACTAATAAAGATCCTTCAATATCTCAAATATTAGAACAAGTTGTTGATAAATTGAAAACAATTTGGGAAAGTGCTTCCGTCCCAATTCTGTCAGACAGGCGAATTGAAACAATGTTCAGAAGCTATCACGAAAAGTATCGTGTCATTATGAAGCCATACCAAAGCAGAAAAAATTCTGAAGCTTACAAAGCAAAGATTGATATGTTCAAAAAAGAAGCACACACGAAACTTTTTGACATTGCAGCGTGCAAGTGCAAAGTACTAACACAATGTTCTTGTCCCAAAGAAAAAACGGTTCCAAAGGAAGAAGTGACGTTCCTCTTAGATCAAAGGAGTGAAAGAAAACTGTTTATTGATAGAGTAGATATTACACTCTCAAAGAAAAAAGCATCTACGTTGCTAAGAAAGCAAAAAGAAGCTGTGAGGCTCACCAAAGAATCTTCACAGGAGAAATTGCAGGATACAAATGTTGAATTATCATTATCGACATCAAATAGTGAAAGTGAATCTGGCGAAATATCAGACGATACATTTCCAGAGCCAGTTAGCTCCAAGAGAAAGCTCGAACAACCTGAAGAACAATTATTCAAGAAAAGGAAAACAACAAATCTACCTTCAGTGGCTACTGCTTGTGACAGGACTGCAGTTTCAGATCGAGCTGCAGCATTCATTGTTAGTGCAGTATTGCAAGATATTGGAGAAGTTTCTATTGACAATACATCTGAAGTAGTGGATAGAAGTAAAATCAGAAGAGAAAGACAAAAGAAGAGATCAGAAATTATGAAAGATCAAAATCAGGTCCCAATCAGAGGAATCTATTTTGATGGTCGAAAAGATTCTACACTCTTCCAAGAAAAAAAAGAGTCCAAAGTATATCAGAAGAAGGTAACAGAAGAACATATCACTTTAGTGAGAGAACCTGGTTCAGATTATTTGGGCCATTATTCTGTGAATTCTGGATCAGCTGAAGAAATATGTAAAGGAATGTTTGAGTATATTGGAAATAATGACATGAACCTGGAAAACCTTGTTGCCATTGGATGCGATGGTGCAGCAGTCAACACTGGAGAAAAGGGAGACGTTATAAGGCTTATAGAATTGAAGCTGAAGAAGCCAGTTCAACATTTAGTGTGCCAGCTCCATGCCAATGAATTGCCATTACGCCATTTAGTTGCAAAGCTGGATGGAAAAACATCTGGCCCCCGCGGATTCACCGGTCCTATTGGCAGGGAATTAGAGAACTGTGAGAGTCTTCCTATTGTCGAGTTTGAAAGGATTGATGCTGAGGAACCAACTGTAGACTGTGAAGATCTTAGCACCGACCAAAAATATCTAATTGATATTCATCAGGCCATAACAAAGGGATATTGCTCTCCAGATCTTGCTCATCGTAGTCCAGGCAAAATGGCACATTCACGATGGCTGACTACTAGGGTGACAACTTCTTATAGGGATAAAATTTGAAATTCAAAAAAATTTGCCGGCCATTTGTCCAATGCTGCCACCCTATGAGGAAACACCGTAGACGAAATCTCATGGAATTCGGAAAGCATTTAGGGGTGCCTCGAGTCACATGAATGAAACTGTCGCGCGGAAGAAATTTCAAGAATGAACGAGTTTCGACAACGCTTCAAAAACAAAAATGTTTCGAGAATGCAAGTGTATTATATAATTTAATAGAATTCTTTCCTTTATTTCACACTATAGATTATGCAAATCGATTAATTTATTTCATTAAATTAAAATTTTCATAAATAAATCGTTAAATAATATGATGTGTATCAATCTTTGGATGATCAGCTTTTGGTGCTTCAAGTTCATTTTGCATACGACTGCCTGACTGAAAACAACGCTTAGAAGTTCTCTCCCGATTCTTTTAAGATATCTAAGGTAATATTTTTTATTTTGATACATTGATTATATTATTATTGGAAATTGTTCTAGAAAAAGGGAGGAGGGGAGTAATGGGAGGAGTTGACAAGAAAATGGCTCATTCTGTCATGCGTCGGGAACAAACTGAAAGACGCCTAGCTCAGCACCAACCTCAAGCCAATATTACTTTTGAAAATATTGAGCTGGAATCTTCTACGTCTGAAGCACCAAGTTCTGCGCCATCATCTGAAGACTCACCGCCCGCCTCTCCTGAAAAACGCAAGTGTTATGCTCGTGGCACTATCCAAGTCATCACTCCCGAATTGGCAAGTACATTGGATCGCACAAGAATCAGTCATTGTTCAGCACACCGGATTATCGACGCTACGGCTAGAAGCCTCGGCCATAACTCACAAAAACTCGCGCTCAACTATGAAACCATTAGAAAATCACGAGAAAGGCTCCGTTCGGCGACGGCAGAAAAGATTAAACAAAAGTTCACACCCAACGAAGTGCTCACTGTTCACTGGGACGGAAAAATTCTACCAGACGATGAAGGTGGTCGGTGTGACCGACTAGCCATTTTCGTAACCGGAGTTGATACCGAGAAGCTCTTGGGTGTACCTAAGCTGACATCAGGAACGGGTGAGGTCATCGCCTCGGTGGTACATGCTGCGCTCAAAGAATGGAATGTGTCAGAAAAGGTATCAGCTATGAGCTTCGACACTACAGCTTCAAATACTGGTTACTTGTCTGGGGCATGCGTAATTTTGGAGCAGAAACTCGGCCGCCGACTCTTATACCTTGCATGTTGCCATCACATCCTAGAACTTGTCGTTGAGAAGGCGTACATGGAATGCATGGGACCATCATCTGGTCCAGATATCCTCCTATTCTCCCGCTTCAAAGAGACGTGGAATACAATTTGCCAAGATAAGTACAAGACCCTGTCAGACCTTCCATCGAGTCTGAATGAGAATCGAGAAGAACTGATCGCTTGCTGGAATCTATATCTGACAAAACATCAGCCGAGGGATGATTACCGTGAATTCTTGGAGTTGTCGATTACAATCCTTGGAGGTAATTTACCTAACTTTAGGTTTCGGCGACCTGGAGCACTTCACCGAGCACGTTGGATGGCAAAAGTAATTTATTCATTAAAAATCCTGCTGCTTTCCCATCAGTTCAGACTTACAACTCGTGAAATGTCTGGCTTAAAACGATTTGTATTTTTTGCCCTGGAGTTATATGTCAGCGCGTGGTTCACGGCCAGCAGTCCTTCATCTGCTCCCGCGAACGATTTGAAGCTTCTTCAAGACCTAGCAAAGTACCACGATGAAAAGATCTCAGCATCCTGCCTTAGTGTCCTCGGTCGTCACTTATGGTACCTCAGCGAGTACTTGATTGGTCTCGCACTCTTTGATAAAGGTATCAATGCAACGACGAAAAAGAATATCGCTCGATCAATCCTCGAAAAGAAGCTGCTGAAGATCCTCCAAAGCGAGCCCCAATACCTGCTGTTTCTTCCATTTCAACAAAGCAGCTCTCGGACTTTGCCTCGAAAGGATCAAAGCTTCTCTTTGAACTTCTAAAAATTAATGATGGCTTCTTGTCCAAGGAACCAGAGACCTGGCCGGACGACGAAGATTTCAAGACTGGTTTGACTATAGTTGAAGGACTAAAAGTCGTCAATGACATGGCAGAGAGGGGAATTGCCTTGATCCAGGCCTTCAATACAAAGATTACGAAGAATGAAGAACAGCTCCAACATCTCTTGCAGGTTGTTGAGGATCATAGGAAGTCTCAGCCTGGTACATTGAAAAAGGGGTATGGCTTGAGGAAAAGCAAGAATTAATGGGTGGTCTACAATTGAATGAAAGACACCCTGGAATATATTTAGTAAATATATTATTTACTTATTACGATTGGAGTACGCCTGCACTTAAACCTTATGAACTAAAACTAACGTTTATTTACATTAATTAAAAAAAATATTAATTTATTTTTACTAGGTAATGAATAATTAATTTTTGTTATAAGGAGAATTATTTACCTCACTTGAGACACCCTTAAATATTATGTGAATGACCTGATATTTACAGTACATTGTTTTCTCATGTAGTAGCAGCATTGAACAAATGGCCAATAAAAATCTCCAACTTTCGATTTTTATTGTCACCCTACTGACTACAGCAAATCGTTTGCTTCGTCTATACGTTTCAACTGTAAGTCCATCTGAGAACCTCATGAACATTGCTTCTTTTATAATGAAGGTCTACATCCCAATGTGGTTTTCTATTAAGCAAAGTACGTCTTTTGTCAATGGCTCAAAACATGTTTTCAAAACTATTGAACTAACAAGAACACTGAATGACGAAGTAAAGGATATTGTAAACCCTGTCATACAAAGAAATGCATTTTTTGCAAATCCAGAAAATATTCTAGCATCAATGATTCATGATGACCGCAGCGCCATAAGAGAATTAGCGTGGAGGCGAATAAAGAAAGCAAGGCAAACAAACAAGGAAAAAGTTGTGAGGCGTTTCACAGTACCTGTTATTCAATTTGAAGCTACTGATTATACTGATTTAATTAATTGGCAAAAATGCATTGTCACTGAACCACCTGTGACAAGACACCTGACAGAAAATGAGATTGAAGAATTCATAGAAAACAAGAGTACCCCTCCATTCGAGAAATTCCCTTGTCATACACAAGTAGTAGAAAGAATGGTAAAATTAGTGACTGAAGCATCATCAAAAGTATTTGGATTGAACGCGCGAGATGGCTTCATAAGATCAACACTTCAGTCACGTAAAAAAATGCCATCATTCGAAAGTAAAGCTGAATATAAAGTTTAAATAAAACGTTAATAGAAAAAAACATGCGCAAGGATGGGTGGTTGGGAGGGCATGGGTGGAGCTCGACACGCAGCCACCTCCTCGTGGTGAGTTCTGGATTATTTAGATCATTAATCAAAAGAACATTGATCTAAATAAACTAAGAGCTGCGTAATTCAGTAACTATTTTGGTAATTGGAACACTTAATATATAATAATAACAAGTAAGTTTCAGTTATTGTACTAATGCAGAATATAAGAAAATCATTATATTTCACTTTTTTCGACGGCTTTGTGGCACCTGAAGATATAATTTCGCAGGACTAATATTTATGCACAGTCATTATCTATAGCAATCACATATTTTCCGCACTAGCCATATTTGAATTTCGAAAAAAAGTTTAAAAACCTCATTTTCGATCCGCCCTACTGTACACAGCCAAAAAGAACCCTCGAACAAAAACAAGGGATAATCGAAGAACTCGTTCAACAGACAAATTTAGAATCGGAAGAAAAGAGTAGATTAAGGGGTATACTGGACGACTATTTGGATGTAGTGTTCGTAGAAGGAGATGAATTAGGACTTCTAAAGGACTATGAACTCTCCCTGGAGCTCGAACCCAGACACGGCCCGGTATATACCCCCGAATACCGTCTACCTTTTAAATATCATGAAGAAGTGTCCCGACAAGTAGCCGAACTGGAGCAACGCGGTTTAGTAGAACGCAGGAATAACGATTTTAACAGCCCCCTGTTGTTAGTTAAGCAAAAGAATAAAAATAGATTGGTAGTCAACTATAGAAACCTGAATAAAGTACTGAAAACATCACGCTTTAAGTTGCCGGACATAGATTCTATTTTCCGGAGTTTAGTAGGAAACCGATGATTCACGACCATCGATTTAGCTCAGGGGTAACATCAAATAGCCCTGGACGAGAAATCGTAGAATTTGACAGCTTTTTCCTCTAATAATGCAAGTTTTGTATATAATGTTATACCTTTTGGTCTTAAAATGGCTCCGAACGTCTTTAGTTCCATTATGAGTAACTTATTCATGATTTAATCAGAAAACAAGTATACGTGTTTATCGATGATATACTGATCGTCGGAAGGACGAAGGAAGAGCATGAAGACAACCTAAGAGCAGTCTTACAAAGATTGAGAGAAAATAATTTGAAATTTAAGTTCAGTAAGTCTCATTTCTTCCAAGAAAAAGTAACATTCTTGGGACATGATATCACGAGCAGTGGTATGTCTCCAAGCCTCTATAAGGTGGAGGCCATAGAGAAACTGCGACCCCCAAATACTGTAAAAGAAGTACAATCGCTATTTGGATTGATAAATTACTATCGAAGATACATTTCCAACGCTGCGGAGTTATTAGGTCCAATACATGCGTTAACGCGAATGAGAGGAAAGTTTGAATGAACGAAGGAGCGTGACGAAGCCTTACAGAAAGTCAAAGAGATCGTTACGGTTGAGACTTTACTACAACATCCCAAACCTGAAGAACCCTTTTACCTATATACGGACGCATCCGAAAAGGCCAGTGGAGCAGTATTGATGCAAGAAAATGATGAGGGTGAGTTAGTCCTGTTGGAATACTATAGTAAGGGATTTAATGATACTCAAAAGAGATACTCGGTTATCGAGAAAGAAGGTATGAGTATCATATTAGCCTTAAACCATTTCCCTGCTCTCGTATTGGGGTCAAAAATCATCTTAAGAACCGACCACCGACCCCTTGTCAGATTAGTGATAAATCAATCATCAAAAAGATTAACCTAATGGTTTGTCGCATTATTAGAGTTCGATCTTACGATCGAATACGTCAAGGGAGAATGGAACTTTGCCGCCGATCTGATGAGTCGGTGTGTGCCGAGTGAAGAAAAATCGGAGTTGAAGGACGGAGATCACATTATAAATGCGATCACCAGAAGTCAGCAGTCAATCTTGGATAGGGGAGAGATATCCCAAACAGGTATGTTAGTTGGAAAATTATTGCGAGACAAAGAAATTCCCGAAATATCCTTGGATGAAATATGTAGAGCACCAAGTTTAGACCCTTGGTGTCGAGAGATTATGCGAGAAGAAGAAAGTGAGGAGTTTAGAATAAAGAACGAGATACTCACAATGCGGTAGTAGTGTAAATGGAGAATTTCCAGTGGCATAAAGAAATGTTCAATAAATCCGTAATTTTCATTAGTTTTCTTTGAAATCCGCTCACCTTAGAGGAAATTTACTTTGTTGTGGGGGTGTGGAAAAAATATTGAAATCTGACCCTAACTTTGGATTTTACAGCCAAAGTTCGAGGTCTCCCTTTTTTTTGCCCACCCCAAACATGTACAGTTGCACGCATATGTAATGTTCCTCGTTTCACATGAGACTCCGTACATGTGGCAACGTCCCACCGATAGTCAAGGTACCCCAACTGGGGGAAGGTGGAGTGGAGAGAGGACAACCGAGTCCAACAACATATAACATTGACATACTGGTAAGGCGCCTTTCAAAAATTACAAAACTCTATTTTTGCTAAAACCTGACCCTCTCCCCCGCTGTAAAGATACTAACGTGTAGGGCGTAGGGTGGGGGAAGTGTTACATAACATCTTAAGGGGGGCCTGGTCTAGCTTTACAGAACGTTCCTGGGGGATCTGGGGTGGTGCTAGGACAACTGCCCACCGGACAACCGCCCCACGGAAAATTGCCCCCCGACAACCCCCCCGGACAATTGCCCCCGTAGGACAATCGCCACCCGGATTATTGCCCCTATAAGTAAATAAAAATTAAATAGGAATTAAATTTATTAATATTTATAAAAAAACAAACTTATGAAAGAGTTCATATTTATTAAAATTCACTAAAAAAAATTAAAACTTGCTTGGAAAAGAGGTTTTAATGCTAAAAATTCAAATTATAGGCGATACCTCTTAAAAAATTAATTAGTTCGCGATTCTCAAAGTCTTCAACGATGTTCAATATTCTTTTTGTTGAGTCTTCATATTTTCTTTTTCTCGGGGGTTCTTGATGACCTGCAATCATTTGGTTAATTGTAACGTTGTTCAGAGCCTGTTCTCTCTTTAAGATTTTAAGGAATTTCCAGATGTTCGGATGATGTGCAGTAATGTTTGCTTGCATATGACTATGCCATCCTTCTAATGAGTTATTTGTCCGAGGTAACTCATCAACAACACGATCATGCATATTCCACATACTAATGGGAAACCGTGGTTCCCGCCTGTTACATCATCGTCTCCTGCCAATGTAGGTATCTTCAAAGTAATCTGTGATAGGCTCAGCTTCAGGTGGAATAACTTCTTCAAGCGTTTGAAATGCATCAACCACTTCATTTGGTGGGACGAAATATTGCTAACTTTTTAAATATAATTTTTTTTCAGGCTATAAGCAAAATTAAGCAAGAATTGGCAATAATGTTGTTAAATATTGTTTTAGCTTGCCATTTTTTAAACGTAAATTTAATTTCTATTTAATTTTTATTTACTTATGGGGGCAATAATCCGGGGTGCGATTGTCCTACGGGGGCAATTGTCCGGGGGGCGGTTGTCGGGGGGCAATTGTCCGGGGGGCGGTTGTCCGGGGGGCAGTTCTCCGGACACCATCTAGGGTGTCAAGCTTTAGCTAAAATAGCGTTACGTAATTTTTGAACGGCCCCTAATTATAATGTAATGTGTACGTTCATAAAGATTTACGATTAATATGATCGTGAATAGCGTCGAACTCCATGTTTACTGGTCTTTTACAGTAATAAGGTTCCATTATGATTACTGCAAGTCTATATGAACATATACCACAATACAACTTTTTATATACTAGTGAATTTGAACCAAAAATAGACATTACACAACCATCCTCCACATTCCCTCATTCCCCTTCCCCACCCACCAGTCTCGCGTATATTAAATAATTATATAACAATACTGATAAAGCTGTTTATAGAGTCCGTGTGCAGCCTTAAACCTTTACTAACTTACGAATCTACACGATTACATATATATATATATATATGGATTGACATTGAGCGAAAAAAAGATTGAGACAGTGTGAGAAAGAGCAAGGTAGAGGGGCAGAAAGAGTTAGTGGGAAATGGCTTATCGATTGTTACACAAGAACTTATTAACAGTTTCGATCTGAATAACAGTAACTGATTATCAAAATCACATAAGAATAATCCACGGTTGTACTAGCATAAATATATTAATATATACTTATAAATTCACAGAATATTATACTAATGTTTGTGAAACGACGTTGATGGGCCAAACCGTGGTGTTGATATGGTTACTTGCTGTCGCCATTCAGGAGAGACTACATATGGGCGTGTCAGTGGAAACCGTGAGGTAACAGTTGCACGACGCAGGCTATCACCACCGGTTTGTGGCTGATGCCTATTATATTAAGAGTGTTTTCCAGATTTCTTGTTGCATTATCAATGTGGAGATATTATTAGATCTTAACAAGGAATATATATATATATATATATATATATATATATATATTATATTACCAAATTTATAGTTATGTATTTAATGGCCAGTTTGTAGCCATGTTTGATGAGTAATCGGTACTACAAGGAATGATATTTATAATTACGGTTATGAATGATTGTTATTAATAGTCAATGATGAATGCTTGGCCGAGGTCACCAGATCTTTTCAGATCAAAGAATGTTACTAATTAAGTTATTAATTAGTTTGATTGATAGAATGAATTTTTGTCCTTTATTACACAAAATATAATAATTTACAAATGAGACAGAAACATGTCGTTTACAGTTGCAATTAATGATTTATGAATGAAACAAACATGTTTAGTGTTGCAATTAATGATTTATGAATGAGACAGAAACATGTTTACAGTTGCAATAAATGTATACACTTGGAATTATAACGCGCGCGGTAAATGATTAGTTTTTATAAAAAGTTAGGTGAATGACACCACACCAAGCCCAAGTGTGGCTTGCACGAATGATGTTTACATGGTGTTAGCTCGTGGGTCACTGAAGCTGGTGTTCGAAGAATGAGGAGACGTTGAGGCGTGAGTGAATCCTCGCGATGTGACATCATCTTAGTCGTTCTTGTGTGACGTTATCTTGATCGTGTTTGAGTTGATGGAAATCGCTCTTGTGGCTCGATGTGTTGATGGAATATTGCTAAGGTGTTTGCGAACGTCTCTGCATCTTCAGTTGGTCACTACATATATATATACACTACATATATATATATATATATATATATATATATATATATATATCAGTGATGTAGGTCTCGAGACCGGTCTCGGTCTCGAGACCGATCTCGAGACCCAATTTGCAGATCTCGATCTCGGTCTCCGCTATTTAGATCTCGGTCTCGATCTCGGTCTCGACAGACGCGGTCTCGGTTTTTCTCCCCGAGACCTTTCGAGACCTCTCGAGACCGTAATGAAAAATACATATTATTGGCATACTCATGATGGTGGCTTGGTTGAATAAACACAATTCAGAATGTTTATGAAAGTTTGTAAAAGTAACGGACTCTAGGTATTCACTAATCAGTCACCCTGTTTTGAGTTGCCAAGTTTGTCTTGCGGGGGGGGGTCTGGATTTTTTTAGGTTAGCGCTACAAAAAAATATGCCCCCCCCCCGCCCCCGTCAGATTAATTTTATTGAAAATGGAAACACTAAATAGAGAATTATATATATTATATAACGGGTGAGGCAAAAATAACGCCCTTTTTAGTTTATTCTCTTTTATTGAAGGAAATAAATCAATTACAGCATTTTAAGCGAAATAATAAGGTTTTTAAGAAAAATACAGCATTTTAAGAAAAATAATAAGTACTTTCTCAGTAAAAACTAAAAAATAACAAAATGATATAATATAAAACTAAAAAATTATACTGTATAAAACTATAAAGATACAATTATTAAAAGGGCGTTACTTTTGCCGCACTCGGGTATATAAGTATATATTATAAGGCCACTCAGTGTTGCCAAACGGCGTGTCAACCTCTGTGGCGTGATAAAAACGATTATCTTCCCATCCAATATATATTTGAAAAATAAAATGCTTCACACAAAAATAATGCAAGAAATACAGCATAAAGAAAACAGTACCGATAAATTCAATACAGCATAGAATAACTCGACAACCCTTCACATCACTTATATTTACAACGTACCGATTCGTAGAACAAATCGCAAATGCCAATTGTAAATGTTAAAAAATGACGTCATCAGTGATGTCACGGCGGAACTTTTATCACGCCACACCTCCCCTTAAGCTGAATTTATTTTGTAAATTTTGTTTCCTAATCAGTTTTTGGCACGTGCTGTTAGTGACAGTGTGTAGTTTAGTTTTGTATTCCATTTTATGAATCTCATATTTTAGACAACTGCTCCAATAAAGTTTTGGCACCAGAAAAGGATAAATTCCCATCACTGGCCAATATTGCCATGACTGTTTTAACAGTGCCTGCCTTTAGTGCTCCAATTGAGCGTGTATTTAGCCATGGAGGCATAATAATGAGGCCCCACAGAAGTCGAACTTCAGCAGATCTGAGCATGCTGATGTTCCTTAAGTGTAATGAGCACCTATCTTGTTTTAAATAAATGCACAAGTCAAACTAGGTAGTGGGTCTCAGTCTCGGACTTGGTGGTCTCGACTACATCACTGATATATATATATATATATATATATATATATATATATATATATACAATAAAACATCAATTCTTTATTACAACAAATATGCAATGGTTGAGAATGTTTTGCTAAATAGTTTATCATACAAAATGCTCACAATTTGAAATAGATTAACAAATGGCACAGATATAACCGGTTCATTGTTAGAATTTGGTCCATCCCCCATTATTGTCTATTACATCTTGTAATCTGTTTGGCATAGATGCAACATAGTTATGTATGATGAGTGGGTTCCTTCGGAACATCTCCCACTCAGCCATCGTGTGATCCAGCAGCTGGCGGTTGGTCTGATTCTGCCCAGGGTCCCACGAGTTCATCACATTCCCCCACACGTTCTCAATGAGGGTGACGTCACACCCCTTACTAGGCAGTCCAGTAGTTCTAGATTTTGCTGCTCCTCGAACCACCTTCTAACAATCCTGGCGGTGTGGATGGGAGAGTTGTCCTGCAAATGGATTTTAAATATTAAATATAGAATTATATCTCATCTCATCCATACGCTTCATCAGTAACCCACTATTCGAGATAGGTTTTAACCCCTATGTATTAGGGGTTTCTCTCAGCTAAATGTAATTGTGCGCCGTTATACAAATAATACAGTCTGCAGTTATCCAGAATAAAATCCTAAAGTACTCTCATAGTACTGAAAGAGTTAAAGAACAATGACCATTATTCGTCCCATGTAAATGTGGAAACCGGACATACAATTGCGTGTAATACGTAAATATTACTCTAGTAGTAGTATAATATTCTATAACACACAAATATAACATACCTGCATAAAGATAATCTGCTCAGGATAGGGCAAGGCAGGCATCAGCATCACCTCCTCCATGATCTCTATATATTGATCTGCCGTAAACCTCCCGTGGATCTGTCAGCTCTCCTAGTCGTTGCAGGTCATCCATCCCCACACATTCGCCGTCACGTGCCCACTCCTTGCCATTTCGTAAATATTTTGGCGGCCATATTTCGTGTTGTCCTGTCGCCAACACCGAAGACGGCCGTGAGGTGTAAACGCCAACGTCTTCTCGTCAGAGAAGATAACTCCGCTCCAGTATGCTTGATCATTATTTATATGCTGGCGAGCAAACGAGAGCCTGACCTGACGATGTCATTCCTCAATCCTCTCTTTTTTTGGCAGGAGTACGGTGGTGATATCCTGCTTCATGCAACCGTCTCCTTACGGTGTTCACTGACACCCATATGTAGTGTCTCCCGGATGGTGTCTGTGTTGATGATAGGATCGTTCTGCTCTTCGTTGATTATTCTCCGGTCTTCTTCTGGGGTGCTCTTTTTGGTGACCCAAACTTAGGACGATCTAGCAGATTCCAAGTCTCCTGCCACCTCTGCACCCAGCGTCGAACAGTAGGCTTCGAAATTCCGAGTTCCATGGCTATGTCAGCTACAGAGAGGCATGTTTCCCGCATACCAATTATTCGGCCTCGCTGTGCAATTTCATCTTGAGCTGGATTCATTTTCAGAGTCGGTGTTCGTCATACGGGTGCAGAAATATAGTATGAAAATAGACCATCCCAGTAACCATGTCAACACCTCGGTTTGGCCCATCACCGTCATTTCACAGACATTAGTATAATATTGTATGGGCTTATAAGCATATATACTGTAAATAATTTAGCGGTCAACAGTTGCTAGTTATAATCTTACAGATTAAAATGACGTCATGAATGATGACATTTATTCTGGATTGTAATTGGTCGAGGTTGAGGTCGTATATGAAGGCAAGTTTTACCTCTTGGTATGCAGATAAAGTTTCAGCAGCACTCAACGTAAATGAATCTCTCCACACTGAAACCTATTCATGCGAAATGGATTGTCTCTGCATACGATAAACTACACAGAATGAGGGAGACCATTCGGAAGGGTTGGGAAATTAGTGGCATTCATGACATTCTTGTTATACAGTAATAATACAGTATAATTTAAAATGTTTTTACTGCTTTTACTTTACAATGTTTCATTACAATATACTTAATTTACTTTTCAAATAAAGTATTTTAATGATCTAAGTTTTATTTTCTTACTATCTTCCAAAGATTAGTTTAAATTGTCAAATTTTCGCCTGCTGGATATTTTCGCGTAAACTATAGCCTAGGCGAAAAACGCGAAAATTTCCGGCAGGCGAACATTTTGCATTCACTAGGATATAAAAACTTTTATTGTAGTAGCTCTTCATATAGATTTGCAATAAACATAATGGGACCTTATAACTGTATAAGACTAGTAAACTACATGAAGTTCAGCGCTGTTCACGATCATATTAATTTTTTATCTTTATGAACACAGACATTACATTATAATTACCTGTATGTCAATGAATGCACATTCAATTGTCCTTTAGATATATATGTCTGTGTTATATGTTGTTGGATTCGGTTGTCCCACCTCCACCCTACCTTCCCCCAGTTGGATTACCTTGACTAAGACTGCGGAGTTGCCACATGTACGGAGTCGCCTGTGAGGCGAGGTACATTACATATGCGGGCAACTGTACATCAGGTATAAAATAGGGATACAAACTTTAAGGTGAGTTTCTACTACGTTTAAATATAATTGTAAACTCGCACGTAATCGCCGTGACATTTATAGGATCGTTGCTTTGTACTACGCAATAAATGTAATTTATCATTAATTCGCCGCTCAATGTATGCGGAGATCTATATTCAATATAAATGGCTTTCAGATCGTTTAACACTATTTTTGTACCCATTTTACAATTGGGAGTAAAACTGTCACGCTCTTTAAACACGGATAGAATACAATCAAAAGCGTGCTCAAAGATAACATCGCTTACTACAACATCATCATTAAGTTCAAGTTTATAAACAGTCCTTTCCAAACGTGCACTTATCAACTGTAAAAATCTTCTTCACCACTCATATAGGCAAATAAGGAAATCTTTTAAATCGTGACGGCAGCTATATCTTATAAAAATATATAGTTCTTCCAGATGAACGCTGAATGCGAGACAAAGCTTGTAGTGCTCTAAAACAACATAGTAAAGCTTGTGGTATTTCAAGGGATCTGTATCTTCTAAATATGTTTTAAACTGCAGCCCATTCTCCAATGCTCTTCTCGGCACACTGTAAAATCTTCGAGCAGCACAGTGTACGCGAATTCATGAACTGCGTCGAAATAACGCACATCAGCAATACGCGCATCAAATATAGGTGCTCCTTACCAAAGCCGGTGATTTTAAATAATCTTTCGAGAATAAAACGATTTCGGGTAGGGACGATTGCTTCATTATCACCAATGTTGTTCCACATCAATCGTACATCGACTCATGATTGATTAGCAACATTGTTTACATACATTGTACAAATAACGGCTTATGAGGGTGCATCATTAATCTGTTCTCTTTTTGCACCCACACCTACAGGTATTTTATAACCGTCCTCAGACCACTTCTCAATTAACATTAAGATTTTAGACACCTCCTCAACATTTAAATAAATAACATTGCGTTTACCAGAGTTTGTACGTATGCATTTTGTTTCAAGTACATAATTAATAGTACCACTAGTGTGTTTAAACACACGCACAAATTTGAAGACGGATACGTCGTTTCCAGCGTTGAGGATACTGGAACGACAACGATGTCGAGAATTCTGGAGAACACGTCCTTCCGAGTCAATCTCTGAGTCAGTTGTGAGACGTTGAGTGCAGTGTGGGATAAGACGACGCGGGCGGATAATGAATCATACGGGATGCGTCATGAACGCTGCCAAGCGTTGGAAACACGGATTCGTGTACGAGATTTTTACAACAAAAGAATCGAGGCGCACTGGTAAATCATCCGAATATTTAAAACTTTATCCCATTATACTGGTTAGGTGTTTAGAGAATTTTTCTATCTGCGATACATGAAGTAATGTCGGCTTCAATGTTTTATCACACACACTTCCTGGAATGCGCACCATACATCTTCTACAACGTTCAGGGGTAATTGTATTCACCATTGTATTTTCTCAAGTAAGACCTATGCACATATAAAATTTATTAACACTCTGGTGATCTATTTGAGAGAAACATGTGTCCATACTTGTCCTTTTTGTTGAACAAACGATACTCATCCCTAAACACTACTAAAAATTCGCATAAACCTTTAGCTACAACTTCGCTGCACATTTCATCATGATATACATGGATTCAGTGGTAGAAATATTGTAAGCTCTCCATAATCACAAGATTTACATTTTCCATCACAGTGTACGGATACTCGGTATGATGTAATATGACGTAATACCTCTTGTCCCACCAATCATCAACAAGGTTCACAACCCAGATCGTTTGTTTCTCTTCTGCAAGCGTTGATTCTTTCACTTCACGATGTATGTGTTCTTTAACACTGTATTCTTTAATACTGTATTCCATTACATCGTTTGCACCACGAAAGCCCACGATGCTCTCACCAGAATATCCACTGAGTATTTGGACGTCTTGCTCCTCCTGCTTCGCACGATTTAATGTCCCCTTAAAAGCTTCAAAGGAGGGATGGCTAGAAATTCTTTGATTGTTCACCACATCTGTAGATTTTACCGAGTACCACTTCAGGAATGTAGACCATGCAATATCACTGGTCGCCATCGTTATTTTTCGTCTACGCGAGAATTCTTCAACAGGTAAAAGATACGTCTGAGAATCAGGGCTTGCTGGGATAAATTGAACACGCAGGGAGGAGATATGTCCCTCCAATTGGATTAGTAGCAGGAGTCACGTGACATTCTTTTAATTGGTGCGCACCATACAGTGGGCGGTGCTTAGATTTTTTCTGTACACACACAGACACCTAAAGGAGAAAATGAAACGCTAAGTAAAACATAATTTATTTAAAATACAAGTAATGAATAGAAAAATAAATAAACTGTTAAACATCGTCAACAAATAAATAGACTCTAAAACAAATTATATATCTACATAACAAATATTCATGCACCAAGGTATCCAAAGGGAACAGTGTCGTATTTACCCGGCACCTGGTATCGTTTCCTCTATGTGTTACGACACATCTCCGTACCCCTAAGTTACTTCACGCGCCCGGACTTCTGTGCCCGAAAACTATGAGTCCCCACAACCAAGTGCTGCGGCTGGTCACCCTCATTTTCAATATCTTCCAATCTCACTAGTTCTTTGAGCGAGTTAAAATTAATGATCTGACGGTTTGCGTGGTAAAGAGTGATACTGTACCTTTAGCTTTGACGATGTATTTGTACTAGTCGCCTGTCCTCACACGCTCCCCGTAAGTTTTTGGCCCCGTGGAAACCAAAGAAACGGCTTAGGCGGTATCACCAGACTCATTTTTGCTTTCAACAATTAGGTCTCTAAGGAATTCACCAATAGGAGGCATATATTCACCTTCTTTCTCAGCGAATATCACGTTATCTGTATGTGCGTACAGAACCCTCCGTCCAAGAGAATGCAACAGACTCCAAAGCTTGATACGTGCGTAAGCTGTTGTGAAGTTGGCTACAGGTATGTTTGTGCTACGTGATGTATCTGGAGCCAATTCGGTTCTGTTGTACCTTATTATGTACGTTTTGCCCACATTCATGTTTTCCATGACTTCTTTATCGACGGCGCTTGGATAATCCCAAATGTCATTATAACTTTGAGCTAGATGCATGTTCCCCTTGTTTCTATTCTGTGCAAATTTCCCCCAAAGACTATTTAAGCTCATCTTTGCAATAAAGCGTTTGCCAGGGTTTCGGGCAATTTGTTCAAGTTGTATCCCTTCACGATCACGATAGCGTTGTATGTACGCAGATTTTTTCATTTTCGGTCAACTTCTAGTGGGTATCCTAATGCTTCTAACTTATCCTTCAAAAAAGTATTTATATACGGTGTTTTTAAGGTTGGGGAGCTTCTGAAACCTCTACACCTTATATATCTTCAGTATTCCGTACCCGTGACGAATGGCTAGGGACAGTTCAGGACTTGTATAAACACCTCTGATCTTTCTCTTGTTGATTGTATGATTACAGTCTCCATTGTTCTCCTCTGCACACTTCACACATAGAGGGAATATGGGCTTGTGGTCTATAACAACGGTTAAAATTGGCATCCATAAGTCGCGAGGGGGGAGCATATCTACGAAAGAAAGACCCAGGTAGTTCTCGTTTAAATTAGCTGAGAACTCTTCGATGGTAGGCAGGAGAGAACCCACGAGTTTTTCAGGTGCGCCTAAGGGGTACGGATTGTTCTTCATCACGTAAGGGTATAATGGGCAGAAATCGTAGTAATGACTCTTCACCCCTTCCGTAGCTGGAAAGTATAGTTTGGAGGGGTTTGTACGTCCTCCAAACAAACTATCGCCGCATTTGAGGGGGTCCAGCACCATTGTACGTTTGAGAGCCCTTATTTCCTCACGATACTAGACATCACTCTCCATCCAGGCATCATATTCGTGTTCTCACAAAACCTTGTGAGTGAACCGGGAGCTCATAAGTAGGTCGCGGGTACGGGTCCATGCAAGACTATCGGCAGGAGATCTCCCACGGATATCCCCTGTAACTCCACACTTCCACACTGAGGATGTGGGCATCCATGCCACCAGGATCCGTTAGAGGAGTACACTGACTTCTCACCAGTGGTGGGGTCCTCACTTAAACCATCCATCCATAAAACACGACCATTGATCTTGATTGCCACTTCTCCCGTCTTGCGATCGTGCTTTATATACACACACCTGTCTGCAGTTGCATGCGTATGAGCCAGAAAATAGCCTTATACCCATAACTGCGTGGAACGTTTCGGGGAATTACGGCTAGTGTGTCCTTAGACATGAAGTTATTCTTGAATACAGTTAAACACAATGATGCGATCGTAGTTGCGGCATGTAGCTGATTACAGTTGAAACGGATTATGTACATCCTTCTAAAGGCTTGAAAGTATACTCTAAGTACGCGTACGTCATTCACACATTAATCTTCACATTCATAGGCTATATTGTAAGGATTATCTTTTTTAAACCTGTTGCAGTAGCGCCAAAGACTTCACGGTCGCTCCTACATAATTTAAAGTGTCGTGAGTGAGGAATGTATGAGGGAAATACCCTCTTGAAACTTCAGTGTCTACGCCCATCGCCTTGGGTGGCTTAGCTAATTTACAAGGTGTGAATAACAGTGTGTCTTTAAACAGAACACTTCCTCTTACATATCTGCATCTGTATAAGTTTGTTTCCTCTTTTCAAGGTATCACCAATGAATATCTCTGATGATTCGTGCTCAAGCAGCTCCTTATAAAGGAACTGTGTGTCAAATTTTGCAGCGTTATGGGCAAGAATATACCGTCATTTTTTTGAACTGGTCCACTAGCCTGACAATATTATTCACAAACAGTTTCACGGGGAAATCTCTTGCAGCCGCCTTAAATATGTTTGTCCGTTTACCACATCTACGGAAATAATTACACTCAACGTTCATGCATTTATCTCAAATGGTCTGTCTTACGAGCAAGTGTTGTATAACCTCTTTTGTTTCGTGGTCCGTTTAGGTCTTTATGTCGTAGTATAGAGTTATGCACGGTTTATGTTTTGGTTTGGCATCTTTCATATAAAATACATGCTTTATACCATCTGCTTTATATTTCTCACGACATGCAGAGCAATGAATTTCATCACATTTATGTGCGAACTCGCAGCTATCTTCCAACGTATGAAACATGCCACACTCGCAAATTCTCATTTTCCTGCACGTCTCATTTGATTTATGGAAATCAAAACAGGTATTATTAAAAACGTGGATCTATATACATTACACTCTCTCTTTTCAGCTTCAACCACTCGACTTTCACATCTGGGGCTTTTACACTGTTCGCAAACCATTTGGAAATCCTTAGTGTTTCAACAGAATCATTCGTAAACTCGAAAGAACCCTTACTCAAACCAAGATGTCTTCCATATTTTCGGCTTTTATCATAACTCGCGTAAAGAACCCTTATATTGCAGATGGGGAGGTACGTTGTCCCCGAAAAAACTAAAATAAGTAGAGTCTTTGTACGATCTCTCACACTGCTTTTAAAAACATACACAGTCCCACGACGATCATCCAGTCCAAATACAGCTCTATGCACACCCATTTCCTGTTCTACCATTCTCAACTCTTCAGGGCCTACATCACAGTCAAATTCAAGCCTGCTAGCTGGTTTACGTGCACGTTCAACTATCGTCGGCATCTACATTTTTTGATAGCTGTATTTAGCACAGTAAACAAATGGGCCAAGATTATTGCTTTAAAGCCACAACCGCGATCGAGGTCAGTGTGTCTTTTGTATAATCAAGTACCTGTTAAAGTTAAGAGTATAAAGCGTGGGGTCGTGACCTACAGCTCGGAAGACCTGGTCTATATCGATTGTAAAATTCTCCATGTTAAATTCTGTCCCGCTCTGGGTGGCCTGAGGGATGCGTGATAAAATGTAGGCCGTATCCTCTGCAGTCAGACGCCTGTATGGTATCACTACCCAAAAGTCGTCTCTATCTCCATCATTTGCCCCGAAACCAAGAGCCAGTTTTACTCAACTATGAGCCACCGTCCGTGTTCAACACCGTTGTTATACACAACTCGCAGATCGATCCTAACTGAGTAGCGCTTTCTAACCAGGTTCGGGGTGGAGGTGACGTTGCGCACCAGATCGAATGATATATCGTTGTCTACAGGATGAGACATTGTCCCCGAGGCAGCGGGTAGAGTGGGAGGAGGTCTTGAACGGGTATAAGTGGCTACAGTTTTATTTGTAGAAGGAGCTACTGTAGGGGATGTACCGTAAGACGTGGAGGGTTGAGGCTCTATCACATTTTCAGAAATTACTGATGGTCTAACGGCCGACGCGTTCGTGGAGAGTTTTACACGCTTTATACCTGCCGCGGAAAGTGTTTCAATAATGGAGCTGTTAGCATCCTCATGCACCCGCTTTCTCCCCGTATTGGACAGTGTGGGTGCTACGGCTGTCACAGCTGATTGTTCCAGAACGCTAGCGGGGGTGACGTTGTCGGTGCAGTTTGAAACCTCAACAACAACTACACTATCGTCGCTATCATCAGTTTCATCTGCAATATCTAGGATGGGTAAATGTTGCTGGTACAATACCCCATCTTCGTCATCATTCACGGTTCTGGGGAAGAAGAAAAACAAGATTGTAGAATATAAGGAGCAACACTTAAGATTTTATTATATTTTGTAACTGTCCCACTTAAGAGTCTGACGTCTTAGAGATGAATTCTGTAGAAAAATTGGATCACTTGAAGATCCGTCACCCCAGCCATTTTTAGTTAGCTTTATAAGGCTAACTAACGAAAATATCACGACTTAACCTAACCAATCGTTAGGTCAACTGTATGATCTTGACGATTGGTTAGGTTAGGTCGTGATATTTTTGTTAGTTAGCCTTATAAAGCTAACTAAAAAAAGGCTGAGGTGACGGATCTTCAGGTGATCCGAAAAATTCAGGTTCACTAGCCCTTGTACATGCATTATATTCGATCCTACAGGCTGCGGTAAAACCGTGTTTATGCTTAAAATCATTAAAGAAAAGGAACTGATCTCAGATTTTGTGCATGAGGTTATATGGTGTTATTCAACATATCAAGTCGTATTCAACGAATACTAAGATATTGTACTGTTTCACAAAGGTGTTTACGATGTTAGCTCGATGAAGGGCGATGAGCATACGGTTATAGTAATTGATGATCTCGTGTTAGAAATGAATAAAACGTTCGCAGAAACATTTACAGTATTCTCCCCCCATCTTAACATAAGCGTGTTCTTCATCAATCAAAACCTGTTTTTAAAGAATAGATATATGCGTGATGTATCGGTAATTACACAATATCTAGTGTCATTCGCACAACGGAGAGATGTAGCGTAAATTGGGTTATTGGCCGGTCAAATTTTCCCGAATCAGCGTAAGGAGTTTTTGGAAGTTTATAAAGAAGTTACAAGTCAAAGTTATGGATATTTGGTTTGTGACCTTCACCCGCGAAACATGTTTAGGATGCATCTAAGAACGAATATATTTCAGAACGAGGCTGAAACGGTGTATATTCCAGAATGACGTAGAGGTTAAAGAAATATCGTGAATTAATAAAACTCTCTCAACGACTGCCGCGTACTCTCCAGCTACTACTTGTTAAAAATATTGACCTTGACTTCTTAAAATGTATGTGAAATCTGCCTTAACGCTATAAAATGCAATGTACCAATGAAGGCAACTCAGAAGTCGCGCTTACGTTGTTACAAAAGCATAATACGTGCATTCACTCGTTAAAAGCAAGTGTGGGAAAGAAAAAGCGAATTATTGTGCAAAGAGGCAGATCGTTCCTCTATATCTTATTTTCAGATTTGAGACCTTTATTTTCTAGTATTATATAATGAAAAAAGTGAAATTAGAATCTCTTCTAAAGATGTTTTTCTACCCTATCTGGGCTCAACTCTAGGAAGGCGTATGGTCCTGATGGTGTTCCTCCTGTTGTTCTCAAGAACTGTGCTTCTGTGCTGACACACTGCCTAGGCAAACTCTTTCGTCTTTGGCTCTCATCTGGTACTTTTCCTTCCTGCTGGAAATTCGCTTTCATTCAGCCTGTCCCAAAGAAGGGTGACCACTCTTAACCCTTCAACTATCGTCAGAATGTTTTGATTTCTTGCCTTTCAAAAGTTTTTAAGTATTTTTAATAGGAAGATTCTTAAACACCTTTCTTCTCACAATCTTCTTTCAGACCGTCAGTATGGATTACGCAAGGGACGCTTTTCTGGCGATCTTCTTCATATCTCTCTGACTCTTGGTCATCATCCTTTCGGTATTTCGCTGAAACTTTTGCTGTTGCGCTAGATATGTCAAAAGCTTTGGATAGAGTCTGGCACAAATCTTTAATTTCGAAACAGCCCTCCTTCGGTTTCTATCCTTCTATCTGTTCCTTCATCTCTAATTTCCTTTTTGACCGAACTACCTATAGCTGCGGTAGTAGATGGCCACTGTTCTTCTCCTAAAGTTATTAACAGTGGTGTTCCTCAGGGTTCGGTCCTGTCAACCATTTTTCCTTTTATATATTAATATTTTAATTCGCAATTCCTCTCCTATTCACTCCTATGCCGATGATTCCACTCTTCACTTCTCCACCCACTTCCCAAAACGTCCCTCATGACAGTCGTTTCATGATTCGTGTAGGACGACTATGGGACACCTGACTTCTGATCTTTCTGATATCTCTGATTGGGGCAGACAAAACCTTGTGGCTTTCAATGCCTCTAAAACTCAGTTCCTCCATCTGTCTACTCGTCACAATCTTCCATACGACTAGCTCCTTACCTTCAACAACACACAACTGAATCCATCCTCTTCTCTTAACATTCTTCGCGTTTCCTTTTCCGGTGATCTTTCCTGGAAACATCACATATACTCTCTTTCTAAAACAGCTTCTTAGAGGTTAGGTTTGCTATACTGCCTCCGTAGTTTCTTCACCCCCACTCAGATGCTGTCTCTGTACAGGGGTCTTGTTCGCCCCTGTATGGAGTATTTTTCTCATGTGTGTGGTGGTTCAACCCACACAGCCGTACTTGGCCCGGTGGAATCAAAGGCTTTTCGTCTGATCAATTCCCCGCCTATCACTGATTGTCTTCAGTCTCTCTCTCTCTTGGTCGCAATGTTGTCTCACTCTCTCTTTACTATCGCTATCATAACGGACTTTGCTGTTCTGAAGTCTCTAACTGCATGCCTACTCCTTTAAAGAGAGCACGCAGTACCAGACTTTCTACACTTTCTCATTCCTTTTCTGTCCAACTATCTAATGCAAGGGTTACTCGGTATTTTCATAATTTCAGTTTTTCATCTACTCAACAGGTGAACTCTGGAACAATCTTCCCCACTACATCTATCCTCCTGTCTAGGACCTCCCGTTTTTGAAACGCAGGGTGGCTAGGGATCTCGAAAACTCCGGACCTTGATTTTGGCTCCCTTCCTTTTCTATGGGAAGGACGCTTTTGCGGTCATTTGCCCTTGTCCCCTCTTTATGCATAAAAAAACGTCTCATACGCATTATGCACATTCCCAATCATAGAGGAAAGAGTTTGAGCATTACATATGATAAGCCTCATTACGTCAAAGTCGCACCTTACCTATTAAGCAAAATATATATATATATATATATATATATATATATATATATATATATATATATATATATATATATATATATATATATAAGAACGACTGAGAAGAAAAAGTTTCCATTCAGTAACGGGAGCTTAACCGTGAAGCTTCACTTCTGGAGTGTTTTGACAGAATGACATAGACGCCATTTTCTCTCTACCAAGGGGTGAGGTATCAACGTGGAAGAAGTATCGGGTCAATTTTTTTGGCTATACTGTGCACTGCTATGCCTTTACTGAAAAGTGGGGCCAAATATCTTGGAAAGAAGGACCATCAATCAGGGCTTAACACATTTGAATATATAATGACAGGTACTAAATCTAAAGAAGCTTTCAGAAAACATTTACGGCGTACACGGGATGAAATCGTCGAAAATGTGAGGAAGAAAGCGTATTGTACGTCATTGCAAAAGGAAAAAAACAATTAAGCAGGCAACTAATATATGGTAAATCTGATACAACTGTCTCTCATAGGTGATTGTAGAACTGAAGTGGAAGGCTGCATCAACGATTGCTATGTCACAATTTATACACCCACACAGCTCGGAGTGTTGCAAATAAGAATTAACTCTTTTTGATTTGCCGCAAACGCAAACATGTATTGTGGAGTCCAAATTCATTAAAATTCATCCTCTAAATGCTATTGGGTCATCGACTGCTCCTACTGACTTCGTGATTTCGTCGTCAGGGAGCCACTTTTTTGATCCACCCAAAGTATTTCTTTACACTAAACTAAGAATTGCACATTCGGATCGCAGAGATTGTGAAGAGGGTTACGCAATATACCCTGAAAACAACTTCTTACATACGCTATTAAGTCAGTTTGATGTGTATCTAAACCAGATAACTGTTTCGCCATGGGCTAGCTATCATGTTTATCGAGCCTATTTAGAAATTGTTTTAAACTTTACCAGAGATGCAAAGGAGACATTTTGCGGCTCAGCGATATTAAACGCCGTAACAGTGTAAAACAGTGTAAACAGTTTAAACAGTGTAAAAAATAAATTTCAAATTCTAAAAAGAAAATTTACGACTGCTACGGAAGATTACACTCTGATTTTTTGTCACAAGAAAACTGCTTTTGAACGATGTTCAAATGAGAATCAAAATTACACGCACAGCTCCCGAGATATGCTTAAATCTGAATGAGGGTAGCGAAAAATTAATTAAGCCTACTGTTGTACACATTTTAAACACGTATCTCAGAGTTCGCCGCGTGAAGCTATCCGCCACCAAACAGTTGGATACTGAGAAATGATTGTTAAAAGACAGCTAAATATCCAACGAGACGCGTGAATTTAAAATTGCATACAGTCACGACCGCTGTAACTAGCAAGCAGATAGAAAATGTGGCATTGGGAATTCTTCCTCAGCGCGTCCATATTGGCATGCTTGATCATAAACCAATGGTTGGCGAGTATAAGAATTCGGCTTTCAAATTCCAAACTTTTGTTGTAAAAAAATATAAGTTTGCATGCTAATGGCGCATCTGTTGACAGACATTTGGAAGTAAATTACTCTACAGAGAATGAGTTTTCTTTATGTTCACGCGCATACCACAATCTTGGCCGCAATATTAGTGGCTGTGATGTATTTGGTACAGGCGTGACTATAGACGATTTTATAAAAGGTCACAGTCTGTACGCTTTTGATCTTTCGCTTGATCATTGTGGTAGCGTAAGCACACATCTGAACCCCAAGTTACAGGGCAGCCTTTGGGGTAAGATTTGAATTTGGGGAAGCATTATCCAGCCCGATAAGTGTGCTGTTTTACTTGGAAATCCAGAGCATCATCGAGATTGACCGTTTCAGAAGTGTGTCTGGTGATTTTTAAAAATAATGAACGAAATAACGATACCCAAGGTAATAATGCAGGATTATTTCACGCGAAACATATTCGTTGGGACTTATGCAAAAAATGAAAAGAAACATCCGATTACGAAAAGAAATGCTGCATTTATAGAAAGCATCGATTCACTTGGTAGCCATGTTACCCAGTGGTTCGGGGTATTTGTTAGAAATAGAAAATGTGTTTATTGTTATGACTCTTTAGCACTACAATTATGGCTCGATCCCGTAATTATGAGCTTTATAAAACAGCTACTTATACCAGGAATCGTGTGGAACCCACAACATTATCAAAGTTTATTCCCAAATGCGTGTGGGCATCATTGTCTCTGCTTTATTTCATTTCTGGCTCGTGGGAACAGGTATTCAGCTTTCTTAAAAAAATGGACTGGTGCTATTATGCATCTAATGATAAGCTTGTGTTTTGTGAGATAGTCATCAGAATCCCACTTGTAAATGAAGCAAACACACGTATTGTATAAAATGAGGATGCCCGCATATATATAATAACTATATATATATATATATAAATAACTATATATATATATATATATATATAATATATATATCATGTACCGATGCAATAAGCGAGAACTGTGCATTAATAGCTAAAATTGTACTACAGTGATTTATATAAATGTAACAAAAACTATTTCTCCTAATTTTATAGCCGTTAAAATTATATATACATTATATACAGTGTATATATATAAAATGCGTAAAAACGAAATTATGTATTATTGCCTAGAATTGTGCAACTCCTATTTGTATATGATAAAATATTGAGCCAATATTACGTAAAATTGTGATATATACAATAAACGAAATTAAATATTAATTTGAAAATACACTTAAATTGTTCCACTTTTCTTTCTTATTATCATGTAATAAAATGTTGAAAATACTTGGTTTATTCTTAATCCTTCACCGTGTGTGTTTATAAGAATAAACACACACACACACACACACACACTCGCAAGAAAAAAGAAAAACTTACATCGTTTCTTCGATTATTATACATTCTGTGTTTCGGGTGCCCTCCTCGTATAAAACAGCCGGTTCGTCCCTGACGAAAAAGAAAAAATATTACAGTAAAGTGTGCATTATTATTATTATTGTTATTATTACTTTCATAGGATAAAGAGAGAGAATTAGTTGTATGGTGAATATTTTAATATAAAGTAGGTTTCTTACCTCTTAAGGTCACTGATTTGAACTTACTGTTCTATCGTACTCTCATACTGCAGTACGCACTGTAGTAAAACCTCCTCAGGGTTTTAAAATAAAAATAGAAAAATAAAGACTACTGCGCCATTCATTTCAAAAGAGCATTTATGCAACAGGAATTAGTTAGTTACACGAGATGCTAAGGCAAGTCCTAAAACAATAGACTGTTTTGATTTACATATTGCTTACGTAATGTAGTCGACACTGCTCGAACCGTTTGTGATTCTCGGGAGAGCGTCGGAATCGGGTTGTTGTGCCAGATCCTGCAGTCTGGCTTGAAAATACGGTGTCGCTGTCAACGCACCCCACCAAATGAACACGCATTAGCTCTGTAAAATAATAAGGTATACAGACAGAATGGGACATATATATATATATATATATATATATATATATATATATACAGGGTGGCGCAAAACGCAAAATTCAGGAACCATAGGCATATTTTACTAAATTATAATAAATGTTCAAATTGGTGGCCTTCCACTTGGAGACACTTTCTGACACGTTGAATGCATGATGTTTGAACATCCCTTAACACATTGTTACTGATTTTGGCACACTCAGATATGATTTTATCCTTTAGAGAACGTATGGTTCTGGGTCGATCAGCATAGACTACCGACTTGAGATGGCCCCTCAAGAATAAGTCAAGAGGCATGAGTCGATTGCCGATTGAATAACCGATTACCGTCGAAAAAGTACGGACCAATTAACCAATCCCCCCAAAGCGCAGCCCACAACATAATTCGTGGATCGAATTGCATGTCCTTCCTCCATCCACTGAGGTGAAATATTACTTCGTCGCTGAACATGATCCTTCGTCGCTGAACATGATCCTTCGTTGAAGCTGTCGATTTTGTAGAAACTACTGGCAGAACTCTACACGACGGTCTGTGTCGTCACCGTGTAGTTCCTGAACGAGTTGGACTTTGTAGGGGTGGAAACGATTTGTTGTAAGAATTCGTTGAATGGATCTTCTGGAGACGCCCGTTTCCTGGGATAACTTTCTTAAGGACTTACATGGGCTGTTTTCAAGGTGATTGAGTACCGTTAGTGATGTTGCTGCATCAGTTGAACTTTTTGGCCGGCCACTACGCGGCCGATCATGAACACTTCCCGTTTCTTTGAAGCGAGTGAACAGTTTTCAAACTGATGCCTGAACAACTGGCGGCCTCTCAGGGTGTTTGTCATTAAAAGGAGTAGCAACTGATCGGTGTGTGTTACCACGCCTTGCCCACATTAAAGCTATCTCCACCCGTTCATCTATTGTCAATTTTTGTGCCATAGGTTCAACAACAATTCTGAAAAGAACAAAACACATATTAACATAAATTATTAAAATGTGCCTATGGTTCCTGACTTTTGCACCACCCTGTATATAACTGAAACATGCATGAATCTCGGTGGTCCTTATTTTTAAACCTTCGAAATTCAATGCTGCTACCCCTGGATATTGGTACTAGTGCAAGCAAAATTGACGCTCAATCGGCTTATATTATCTGGGGCCACATTGGTTGTCATTATGCTACTAGTAAGCTGATATTGTTATATAGTCTACGGTGTGAAACCCCATATTTGTGGATGATGGGACGGAAACTTAGAATTCGATATGAAACTTTTTTCCAATGGAACTAGTTTTCAAACATCAATCGATTACACTAGGCAACAAATTTCAACTTTTTTTTTGTTACAGACACGTGAACTACTGATTCCTACTAAAGCGCTGATGCTGATTTCAGATCTGATATCAAAATTTCTCTATCACGTCCAGATTTTGTGTAACCGAAAACCCCTATTTTTCATTTTTTTTCTCACCCGCTTCTATTACGAAAGCCGTCTAAGCTACTTTTCCGTGCCACGTTTTATGTTAAGCATACTTAAATAATTAGTGAACAGGGATGTCTTTCCTCCTTTATTCTGGCTTAAGACAGACAGCGGAATTCCGCTGGCGGAGTTACCACCCCTGCGCCCAACCATCCACCCAAAGCGCGTTAGTATTTTGTTGTTACTACTGAAAGGCAAATTCCTGTTCTTAAGTGAAACTTTGGTGTGTCCTCTTCCTTTGTCGCTTGTAGGATGACGAGCTCTCCTTCTGCAGGAACCAACAATAATCTCCCATCATATTTGGGTTGAAATTACCTTGGTATCTGTTTTCCATAACTGAGATCTGTTGGTGGAAGCGCTCACCATGCTCGTCACTTACAGCCCCAAGGTTGGCCGGGAAGAAGTCAAGATGGGAATGTAAAAAATGAATTTTCAAAGACATTCTGCATCCCATTATTTCATAAGATTTAAGCATGTTTTCTACGAGTTTACGGTGGTTTTCAGCTTTGTGGTTTCCAAGAAAATTTTTGACAACTTCAACGAAAGATGTCCATGCTCCTAGTTCATTCTCATTTAGGTTAGATGGAAACGATGAGTCGTGGATGACACTGCGGATCTGTGGTCCAGTGAAAACTCCAGCTTCTAGCTTAGCATCTGTCAATATTCCTTTGAATTTATCCTTTAAATATTGGAAACCACTACCTTGATGATCCATACCCTTCACGAAATTTTTCATAAGGCCAAGTTTAATGTGAAGTGGTGGAAGATGTACTTTCTGAGGGTCAATAAGTGCTGGGTGTTTCACATTGTATTTACCAACAACATGTTCAGTTCTAGATGGCCAATCATGTTTTTTGTAGTGGTTCTTGTCATCTCTGCTGTTCCATAGACACAAAAAGCACATATGCTTTGTGTAGCCCAACTGTAACCCAAGAAGTAATGATACAACTTTAAGGTCACCACAAATATTCCATGTGTGGTCCTTATATTTGATGAGTCTTAGCAGCAGTTTCATCGATTCATAAGTCTCATTAAGGCCAGTGGCATGTGCTACAGGTATTGAAGGTTTTCATTGCCGTTGTGCAGTAATACAGCTTTAAGGCTAGCTTTACTAGAGTCAATGAACAGTCTCCATTCTTTTGGATCATAGCGACAGCCAATCCCTTGCATCAGACCACTGATATCGTGGCAGAAACAAACGTTTTCTTCCTGTAAGTAAAATGATGAAAACTGCAAATGGCGATGGCGGAAATGGGAAACTTTGGTGTTTGGTTGGAGAAGATTAAATTCTTGAAGTCTTGAACCAAGCAACTCTGCCTTTTCTTTTGGTAATTCCAAATCGCGCACTAAGTCATTTAACTCCGCTTGACTTAACAAATGTGGGGAAATATTTGCATCTGGAACATATATGCCATCTTTCCCTGTTTCTATATCACTAGCAGAATCTTCAGATGAACTGCTGTCTGTTATCGTTGCTGGTGGAACTGGTGGTGGATTTGTTTCATCATGTGGTACTGGTTTCATTGCTGATTCGCAGTTTGGGTACGTGATCTTTGATTTGTTTTTCTTTGTGAAACCAGCAATCTTTGTCAAACAAAAATAACAATCATTGAAGTGATTTTTCGGCTCACGCCAAACCATGGGGACTGAGAACGGCATAGCTTTTCTTTTACCATTCATCCAAGCTATTAACATTGCATTGCACTGTGCACAGCAAATATGTGGTGCGCAGTCCCTCTGTTGGTCTCCTAACTTACAGTCAAAATAACACTTGTAGGCAAGTTTAATCTTTGTTGTTATGTTTCTACGTTGTGGCTTAGGTGTATATTGTCCACAGACAAAGCAGAAGTTGTCTGGGTGATTTACACAAGCACGTCTATTTGATGCCATTTTGAATTACCATACAATATCTGAAAAAACGTAGAAAGTAATTATTACGATGTGCAAAATAAAAAGAAATACACACCGTAGTACAAAACAAATGCTATAAAAACACGCAAGTCACCACAACCTGTCACTTGCTCATCAGCAGAGAGCTTCAACAACCGTTCTGCTTGACTGTCACGTAGCGACTGACCGTTGGGCCGTTGCCCGTTACTATGCTCTTGACTCAGTGTTGCCAACTCGGGATAAATTTTATTTATCAAAATTGTTCGAATTTGTATATAGTTGGCAAAAAAAATTGCTTTAACCTTGAAAAGCAAGTTTCATATTACTGGCATTAAGCCGATTAAAACCAAAATCTGGACGTGGTAGAAAATTTTACTAAAAGTGATTTGCATTTTACACAAAATCTAGACGTGATAGAAAAAATCTAATTATAGATTTGAAATCAGCATACCGAAATTAGCTAGGAGCACCTATTTGGTCTTCTGTAACAAAATCTTTGTTGCCTAGTGTTATATATCATAGTTTAATTCGAAAATGAGAAAAAACGAGGAGACAAAGTCCGGGAAGTGCAACAACACTATATATTAAGAAAGGTACAATATTACTCTCATGGGAGCCCAACTCACACTCATTGCTGCCTATTTCTGGGCAAGAGTGCTCTTCTGCGCATCCGGAAAACGCTCCGATGCTCCTCAATGGCTTCGAGGGGTTACTGGCTCTGATCCTCGTTCATAGTGAAGACAGGATTGAATTCCTGAATCAGCTTCACTCCTCGCTCTGCGCAGTCGTTAATCACACGGTAGCTTCGGATGGGGCGTGAAGCAGCCTCATAATCCTCTCGGCCTTCCCACTCAGTGGGGTCCACAATGAGGAACCCGTCGGGGAGGTCGAGAGCCGCGAAGAGGCCCCGAGACCGCGAGGTGACAAAGTTGTCCACCGTCTTGTCCTTCAGGGTGGCATCCTTGGGGACACAAATCCGCTTTGGTGGGTCCTTGGATCCTTCATCTTGGAGAGCAGCGATCATATGTTTCTTTTCTTCGGCGGTGACCTTTACGTTGAAGAATGCCAGTCCAGCCAGCCCTTCCGCCAGATACCACAGATGCAGGCCAAAAGTCTTGGACCCTGCGGTGGCAATCCCCCGGTTTTCATAAGAAATCAGCTGTTTGTACAAGTGGAGGTCGTTGGCTGGCGCAGATGCAGCTAGCGGGGCCTCGAACTAAGTGTAAATGTATGTCGTGACCAAACGACGGGACGAAACGGCTGTGGCTTCGCTTCACTCGTGTATTGAGCTCGAACTGGTTGCAGAAGAGGAAGATCTTGATGGCGTATATGACCCGAGCCATCCATCGGGGGCGGTGTTAAGCACCGGGACGGATGAACCAGATACCACGAGGGGAAAAGCCCCCCCATGCCTACGATGGTGAGCTCCAGCAACTCACTGTAGTCGTCCCGCGGCTGTACCTTCTGGAATTGGCGCTTGCAGAAGCCAATGATGTCATCAGCCCCGGAGTCATCTTTCATTGGTTCGAAGTCATTCAAGTAAAAAAAAACACCTCTGCTTGAACCTCTTGAAGAGGGGGATATCTGAACCAGAGGAGTGCCTGAAGCAGAGAGTGAAGACTTACTCGACCACAATTTCCAGCTTGTGGTGACGGCAGGCAAGATGGAGGAAGTTAACGTCGAGCCTTTGCTGGATGAGTGTGCTAGCTCCTCTACGAACTCCCTTGTTACTTACCGTCATATCGAAGGGCATGCCTCTGACACGATCTGAAATACCTAACTCATCTAGAGCCTCGATGGCGGCATTCGCTATGGCTTCGCTCGTACTGGAAGGCAGTTTGGGCAAACATAGCAGCTTCAAAACTCCTTCGCCAGAAACAAGGATCGGAAGAAGCTCAGCGGCATCGCTCGCCGTCTCATGGGCGCTGCTACTGGAAGAGCTCTCCAGCTCCACCACGTTGGTTTCTTCTTGGCAGCATCTCATGTCCTGTTCTTTACGTGCTGTCTCAGCGCGGTTTTGGCTCAACTTCCGGGACTCCTTCTCCGCCAGCTTCTTATCCACTCCCATCATGCAGCCCTGCCTTCCTTTCTCCCTCTGCGCCATCAGGAACGCCTTGTCCTCTTCATTTATGAACAAGTTGTTGGCATCGGCATGGGCGACGTCGAAGAGTTCCTTCAATTTCTGAAGGAGAGCCTCCCTCCTCCTTTTTTCTGCCTCCGACTTCCTACTCTTCGTCTTTCCAAGATCCCGCCACTCTTCATACAGTCCCTCGATCTTCGGGATGATGTTTCTGTTTGCCGTGGTCGGAATCCTGGTCCTCTTCCAAAAGTCCCCCCCACATCTCAGCAAACAGTTGTTGCAGCCTCACGGAGGGACATTTTCTCCTTTCGGAGCTGGTGGAACAGGCGTTGGAGTACTTTTCCCGAAGTAGAAAGCTTCCCTGCAATCAATTCCTTTCTTGGCTGGCCAACTAACCACACTTCAGTAGACATCTTTGCCGATGCCATTCTCGAGATTCAGCTGCGGAAGAAGGAACACTCCGTTAACACAAAAAAGCAGCAACCAAGAGATAATATTAGAGATACCATGTTCTGAACCCAAATATGCAGATGGAGACAAACAAACACCGGAAGTGAAAATACTTGCACTTGTCGATGATTGTTGAAGGTCAATGAAGGTCGTTGAGTTTTCCTCCTTATGGGGGAAACATTAAGATAATACAGCATATAATATAAATCGATTGAGCAAAAATTTTGCGTACATCACTTTTTTTGTGGCTGGTAACAATATCCAGGGGTAGCCGCATTGAATTTCGAAAGTTCAAAAATAAGGACCACCCTAATGTGGCAACAGTAAATATTCTCTGATTCATGTGAAATTTTGAATGCGACCATTTTTCGATATTTCTAAAGAAATATGGGTGTAGCGCAGTTAAATTTCGTAACTTGAATTTTCCCTTATAAGCTAAGAACCACCCTAATATATATAGGTAAAATAACAGTGCTCACATTGTATCACTGTAGAGGTATACAGGCCGCTAAGCAAAGTCGGCAAGGTAATTGGGTATGGATGAATCGGTCCTTTCAGATAAAACAATACAAGAGTAAAATTAGGCACAATCACACTAAATCAGAAAATCAGTAATTACAAAATCACAAAAACTTCACAGAAAACACACTTCTACATAAATGTTGATACAGGAGATCGATCTTCTATACAGGGTGTACATAAAGTCAGGATCTATTTTTGTGAAGCACTTGGAAATTATATGGAATTCAATCATAACATGATAAAGTGATAACATTTATTAAATAATTAAGAGTAGGATTCGACGTGACGCCCATCAGTATCCCTGCACAGCTCAAATCGTTCCGCAGCATTTCTAAACACATTCTGGAGCATTTGCGGGGTTATGTTATCTGCAGCAGTTCGTATACGTGTACGTAAGTTTTCAAGACTCGTAATCTTCGTCTGATAGACGTGCGATTTGATAAAGCCCCATGCAAAGAAATCTAAAGGGGTTAAATCTGGTGATCTCGCTGGCCAAGGTCTGTTGCTACCGCGTCCGATCCAGCGATTTGGAAAACGTCCATTTAGATAATCCTGAACAATTTTGGCATAGTGACAAGGAGCACCATCATGTTGATAGACGACGGGGATAGGATTGTTAGTACCGTCATCTATCAACATGATGGTGCTCCTTGTCACTATGCCAAAATTGTTCAGGATTATCTAAATGGACGTTTTCCAAATCGCTGGATCGGACGCGGAAGCAACAGACCTTGGCCAGCGAGATCACCAGATTTAACCCCTTTAGATTTCTTTGCATGGGGCTTTATCAAATCGCACGTCTATCAGACGAAGATTACGAGTCTTGAAAACTTACGTACACGTATACGAACTGCTGCAGATAACATAACCCCGCAAATGCTCCAGAATGTGTTTAGAAATGCTGCGGAACGATTTGAGCTGTGCAGGGATACTGATGGGCGTCACGTCGAATCCTACTCTTAATTATTTAATAAATGTTACCACTTTATCATTTTATGATTGAAATCCATATAATTTCCAAGTGCTCCATAAAAATAGATCCTGACTTTATGTACACCCTGTATACTATGCCCAGAGCACTATTAAATAAGACTACTTCTGTATATTTAGAACAGAGGTATTAACAGAATATATACGAAGTAAAATTACTTACAGTAAGATATCTGGGCATTCGTCCGAGTTCATCCTGGCTATAGGTTTGTATGCAATAACTGAAAAGCTCCTCCTCCAGTAAAATGATTCATATATGTTTCTGCGACCGTTTTTAGGGGGCATGGAGAAGACCTCCCTCACAGAATTGGACGTGCTGAAGATAAGACGTCCCCCTCCCCGCCACTTTCAGAAAGCAAAACATTCATTGGTTGAAGGAATTTTAGTGGGCGGTCCTGAAGTTTTTTACCAAGTCGAGAGAGAGTTAAAAGGAGTTACAAGGAAAAGAAGTACCTCAAAAGGCCTTGCGGCCCATACCTGAGGAGGTACCAATGGCATCGGGTGCCAGGGAAAATTTTTTACACCCTCAAATAGTGTGCAAGATTTGGTCTAACCTTTTCTTAAAATGATCCACAGAGGAACTCTTCACAACTTCTGAAGGTAACCTGTTCCACGTGTCACAGATCTTATACGTAAAATAATTCCCACACACACTAGTCCTAAACCGCTTCAAATCCAACTTCCAACCATTGTTGCAAGTTGGGTTTTCATTTAAACTAAACATGCTTCTAAAATCGACTTCGTTGAACCCGCGTAAGAACTTGAAAACATCGATCAGTTGACCGCGCAGCCTCCGAGTTTCCAGCGAAAACAAGTTCAGGGCGCGTAACCGTCGATTGTAGCCCAAATGCCTAACGGAAGGGATTAACTTTGTGGCCCTCGCCTGCACTCGCTCCAGCCTCTCAATATCTTTCCTGAGGGTGGGCGACCAAAACTGCACAGCATATTCCAGGTGCGGCCGAACCAGGGAATTGTACAGAGAGAGCACAATCTCCTTGTTCCGAAACTGAAATTGCCTCCTGATATAACATAACAGCTTCTGGGCTTTCTTTTCAACCTCTACGCACTGTTTGGTAAATTTAAGGTCGCTGCTAATTAGCACACCCAAGTCCTTTCCCAAATCAGTCGCCTCGATATTACTCCCCAACATCGAGTAGTCCGACCTGAGATTGGCGTAGCCAATGTGCATCACTTTGCATTTACCCAAGTGAAACGGCATTTTCCATTTTTCGGACCACTCTCCTATCCTACCTAGGTCCGCACGAAGTTGCTCGATCGCTTCGGGTGTCCCAACATTGGCCCAAAGCTTGGTGTCATCAGCGAATTTAGCGATCCGACTGACGATGCCACCGTCGATATCATTTATGTAAATGATAAACAACAGTGGCCCCAAAACGGAACCCTGAGGAACCCCACTAGTGACCGAGGCCCAACCCGAACTAACCCCTTTAATTACAACCCTCTGCCGCCTATTCTTCAGCCAGTTTTCAATCCACCTACCTATTTCCCCACCGATACCCAGCTTGCGCACTTTCGCCATTAGCCGACGGTGAGGTACCTTATCAAAGGCTTTCTGAAAGTCGAGATAAAGTATATCAATCGCCCTACTCTTATCATACTCACTCAACATGACGTGGAAAAACTCGAGCAAGTTGGTGAGACACGACCTATGCAGTCTAAACCCATGTTGGGAGTCCCCAAGCAGCTTGTAGGAATTCAAATGGTCAACGATCCTATCGGCTATTATCTCCTCTAATAATTTACCTACAACTGAAGTGAGACTAATGGGACGATAGTTCCCTGGACTTTCGTGATCCCCTTTCTTAAAGATAGCGTTCTTGTTGGCTTTCCTCCAGTCACCAGGCACCTGGCCGTCACCAACGATTTGTTGAAGACTGTACCCAGGTGGGGAGCCACCTGGTCGCGCACCTCCCGCAACACTCAGGGGAGAAACTGGTCTGGGCCAGGAGCCTTAAACGCGCTCAGTTTGTCTATTTTATCGGCAACGAGTGTCGCGGTGCATCGAACACTATCCAGGCCAGCACATTCGTGCCTCACGCCTGGCTCGGGGATGATGCGGGTGTCCTCCCTGGTGAACACTCCCGCAAAGTACTCATTAAGCACATTGGCGATGTCCGCGTCGGAGGTCCGCAGAACGCCGTTTCGGACCTTTACCGGACCTATCACGCTTCTAATGGGCTTTCTACTATTAACATAACTGAAGAACTCCTCAGGGTTCCCCTTGCAGAGGCTGGCCACCCGTAGTTCTTCGTTACGTTTCGCTAGCCTAACCTTCGCCTTCACTTCCCTACACAGGCGGACATACACTTCAGTGTTCTCATGGGAACGATTGGCCTTCGCCCTCCTATACGCTACTTTCCTATTCCGGATAGCCGAAGCGATGTCACGATTGAACCACTTAGGCTGCGTTGAAGCAGGGGTGACCGGTTTTGTGGGTATGGCAGCAGACTGCAGCACCATAAATTCGTCCCGGAATGCACTCCACACTCGCTCAACCCCCTAGCAGGCTACTGAGTTCGGTGTACAGGGCCGTATCCTCCTCGAGGAGGAGATGCGGAAGTCTGTACACCAAGATTAACCTGTAGCTCGTCCCTCCCACATTCAGATCGACGCCAAGCAGCTCCCGTTCCGACCGGAACTGGCAGTCAACCGGACTCAACGTGTCCCTGACGTATATTAGTACCCCACCCCCCTCCCCACGGGTGCGGTCTTTGCGAAATATTCTATACCTGGGAATTTCGAACTCCCCAACGTAGTTCCTACGATCAGTATGAATCCAGGACTCGGTGATAGCAACGATATCCTGGTATTCTGATGCTCGCAAAACTTGTTCCTAATCGACCTAGCATTAAGAAGCATTGCACTTAGGGAGCCTTACCTATTCTGACCGCCCCCTAGCACGACCCGTTTCCCGAACAGCCAGGGCTGTCGGGAGTTGAAGAGCCCCTCACTAACGAGGGGGCAACTTCCGTAGGAGCCTGAGCCCCCTCCAACACAGAAGGAGGGTCACCCACCTGTACGTGGACGCACCCTTCAGTTGAAGGTACGTCCGCCACAGGCTCATCATCGTCCGTCCCCGGTGGTGGCCCATCATCTCTCCCCGGTCTCGACCTCACCATTCTGTACAGGTGCCGGTCGAGCAGCGCGCCTAGCACACCTTTACCCTTGTTATTGAGGTGGACACCATCCCTCTGGTAAAGGTCCCACCTTTCCGAAAATGCGTCGAAGGGATCAATAAACCTGACGCCCAGCGGACGCACAAGTCTTGCACCCTCTCGTTGATGCCAATGACCTTACTGAGCGCGTGGTCACTGGCATTCATTCGCGGTAAAATACCTATTAACATTCCCCTGTCTGTCTTAAGTTTTAGATCATCCGAAAGAGACATGATCTCGCTGATGACCCCTTCTGTAAGACCTACCCCACCGCCTTTGAGGAACAGGTCGTTGCCACCAGCGTGGACAACGATCGCAGTTCTCCGACTAGCCACGCGCACCTTCTCTACCTCCTTCCTTAATTGCGTCGTTCCCCGCCCAGGTAAGCACCTTACCTTCCTCCCATCCCGGTTTGCAGAAGCAAAGTACTTCTACTGGCCCCTGATCTGCGAGTCCCCAATCAAAACGGTGTCTTCCTCCTTCGCGCACAGGAGACTAAAGCGGTTGGAGGTCCTGACAGGGGCAACTGGGGTCTCAGGCTTCGGTTTCGCAGCCTTCTTGCCCGAGACCTTTCGTAAGCCGTCGCCACCCATAGACGCAGTTACACCAGCCGACCCACCCCGACCGGATGCTACATCCTTCGGTTTCTTTGGGCCATCAGTAGGCCCCTTCCCACCCTTTTTCTTTTTCGCCCCCTTCCCTCCCTTCTCTATCGACCTCTTCCCTCCCTTCTCTATCAGCCCCTTCTTTACGGCCTCCACCTTGCGCCGCGGTTCCGTGCATTCCACGTGGGTCGCTGGCGATTCTTCACACTGATTTTGTACCCTAGTCCCCGGTTGCAGCTCTACCCTTTCTCCGCGGTCCCGAGCCCTGTCCAGTCCATCGCTGGACCGCCTTTCCATGGCAGCTATCCTATCATTGAGCTTCGGGGTGGAGGGCGCAGCCCCATCAGTGACCACCGCACCTCCAACAGCCGGTCTGGACGACTCGAGCCGCCGGACCCTCTCCTCTAGCTTCTCGTAAAACCTCATGAGTTCGCAAAAGCGACACATGCTGGAGTGGTTGATCTTCGCGAAGCAGGCTTCTTTGAAGTTCGTCACCCACTGGTTTACTTCACACCTCGCACATTCAGCCTTCAGTTTCTGCGGTCCAGTCATTGTAACTTATTTTTTTTTTTTCGAATTCTGAATACTCTGAATAAGATAAAGAGTTCTAGCAAGAGAGAGAGAGAGAGAGAGAGAGTGTGTGTGTGTGTGTGTGTGGTGTGTGTGTGTGTGTGTGTGTGTGTGTCTCAAAGAGCTTCAGGCGTGTGGTCACGCGGCATTATCTGGATTTATTTGCATCAGATTAGTGATTTATATATATAGGGAATTATGAGCAACGAAAATTTGTATAGGCCTACATTAGATTGATTAGATTGTGATAGTATCCGAAACAAACATATATTTTATCAGAGGTGTGATATACAAAGATGAGTTTTTTTTGTGATAGAGTGGTAATACGGGCATGAATGAGAACGCCGATATATGATACACTCACTTAAAAGCATTTTGTCTAGCGAATCAGTGCGACGAAAATTTGTGTACATTAGACTGACAGTAGGGTGTGTCGAATTTTTCAACTTTCAAATTCCAAATATGAGGGGTGCTAAAAAGTTGCAGCATGACTTAGGAATTCTAAAGATATTTTTGTTAATTTAATATAATTTAGTTTGGTTGGTAAGAAGCTACATAAAAATAGTGACTTTTTTGACTTTTTTGTGGAATTATATAATAATTATTATATTAATAATTTTATATGCTGTATATATAATGCACTACTGTTTTTGCTTATTTCACAGGTTGAAACATATTCATCAGTGTGCTGAAGATTACTTGTCCGTCAGTGCTACCATCCTAACCAGTGGGAATTGACCTACAATCGCTTCTAAAAGGAGGACAAGACTGGGGACATTCACACATATGAGCAACCTAATTGGAACTGGTAGAGAGTTGTTGCCCTCTGAACTCCCAACTCTGCGAGACGTTCTGAAATATGGGCTACTGCTAAGAGAACAAAGTGGTGAGGATGTGAGAAACTACCCAGCAGCCAGTCTTGCAAAGGACATTTACCCTAAAGTGCTTGAAAAGTGGGAACGAGCAAACAGTTCTTTTGTAGCCCCGGTTGTAAATTCACGAGTCACAATCTTAAACAAGATCCAAGAGAGCTGGGAGCAGGCCAAAAACATATCTCTTTGGAGAGGAAAGCTACATGTCAAAGAGGCTTTCATTGCAAAACTTGACAAGCTTTTTGACATCCTCAGTTGCAAGTGTAAAATTGTTCTCTGCTCTGAATTTGGCTGCCTTGCAGATGCTGGTTGCAAAAACGAAACTCACATTAACTGTACATGCCCTAGGGAGATGAAGATCCCTGTGAAGGAACTTGCTTTCATTAAAGGTCAGAGAGACAAGTCTGGTTCTATTGGACCACATCAGATTGGCTTGCCAGATCAACCTGAGCACAACAGACAAGTCAAAAAGCAGAAGCGGCAAGAAGACGAAAGAAGAAGGCTTGCTGAATATAAGCAGACAAGTAAGCAGGATGTTTCAATGCCATCAAATGAAATAATTTTCTCTGATGATGAAAATGAAGAACAAATAGCTGATGCTCAAGATGGAAAGGATGGAAGTTATGAAGTGACATTAGAAATACCAAGCACGTCTTCAACTTCCAATAAAAAGCCAGAGTACAACACATTAGAAATACCTAATGTTGCTATGCATAGCATCAGATATGGTGTTGGCCTGCGTGCCACAGCTGCCATCACCACTGCTGCCTTTATGGATGCTGGCTTGATCACTGAAGAAGACAAGAGACTTGTAGTTGATCACAATAAAGTCAAGAGGGCCCAAGAAAAAGTTATGAGATCCCTGGATCAGGAATTTGATGATCTTTGTAAGAAGGGTGAAATTGACTGCATCTTCTTTGACGGCCGTCAAGATACAACTAAAGTTATGCTGAAAGCAGACAATTCAGATCGTCAGTTCCCCAGCATCATCAAAGAAGAGCATTATTCTGTGTGCAGTGAGCCAGGTGAAAGATATCTCTACCACTTCACTCCTGAGAAAGGCTCAACGAGAAAAAAACCTGCTGAAGTTATTGCTGATAATCTTGTAGATTTCATGAAGAAGAAGGGCATTGATAAAAGCCTGCAGGCCATTGGAGGTGATTCTAGAAATGTTAACACTGGCTGGGAGGGTGGTTCCATGCATTGGGTAGAGGTCAAGCTTTGCCGTAAGCTGATCTGGTTGGTTTGTGCCCTCCACACTAACGAGTTACCCCTGCGACACTTGATCACAGCACTGGATGGGAAGACCTTGTCGAACAACAAGTGGACAGGTAACATTGGCAAGATGCTAGACACTGCAACCGAACTTGAAATTGATCCTTCATTCACCAAACTCTCAATTGGAGAGCGTCTTACTTCACTAAGTGACAATGTCGTAAAGGATCTCTCTACTGATCAAGCGTACGGGTATAGGATCACACAGGCCATAAGGACAGGAGAACTTCCCACAGATCTGGCCCTTCTTGAAATTGGTCCAGTGAGCCATTCAAGGTGGTTAACAACAGCAAACAGGCTTTGTCGCATATGGGTTTCAAAACATGGCCTTAAAGGCAAAACCCTCAACAACTTAAGACTGATAGTGGAATACATTGTTGGTGTGTACTACCCCTGTTGGTTCAACATCAAAGTAAAACACTCTTGGGTGGAAGGCCCACGCCACATCTTGATTCAGCTGCGGCTAGTTAGGCTGCAAAAGAAGGCTGTAGTGGATGCTGTTTTGCCAACCATCAAGCGCTCAGCATGGTATGCATTCAGCGAAATGATAATCCAGACACTCTTGTGCTCAGATGACGGTGAGGAGAGGAGAGCTGGTGTCCAAAAGATTGTTGACATGAGGGGTGGAGATGATGACACACTTGGAGATCTTTCTGTACGTCCCAGGAAGACACCTTCCATCAACCCCAGTGCTTCTTCCGTGTTGGAGCTGACAGACTGGTCTGACGGGGTATTTGAACCTCCTTTGACATGTAAACTGACTACAGCGGAAGTAAAGAAGTTCTTTGACAAGCCTATGCAAGTTCCACAGTGGCCCTGTCATGCTCAGTCAATAGAGAGGTGTGTGAAACAAGTCACAGAGGCAGCAGGCAGGGTGTATACACATGAGAAACGTGAGGGCTATATCAGAGGCCAAGAAGCAAGTCGGCGGCTGATGTCCAAGAACGAATCAAAGCAAGACTTGATGAAACTTGTTGTTTAAATATTTTTTTTTACTGATGTCATTACTTTCTAATGTTGTTTTATGATTACAAGGATATGTTTTATGATTACTAGGATATGTTTTATGCAGAGAAACTAAAATTTTTATAGCATTACCTGACATTTTGAGAAGCTAAAATTAATAAATGTTGTTTTCCGAGTGCAATTTATGTGCTTTTTAATCAAACGTAGATTTACCAAGATAAGTGTTGAGCAATCACAAAAATAATAGCAGATTTGAATTCGTCACATCCAAAAACATATTTTTAAAACCCCTCAGTGAAGGAATTGGCAAAAATTAATTTTCACCTCCCAAATTGACACACCCTACTGTGACAGTGTCCGAAATAAGCAAGCAGATATATATATTTTATCAAATGTACGAGATACAAAGACAAATTTTTGGGGGTTATTGGTATTGGAGTGGAGATAAAGGCATGACTGAGGATGCCAATATACAAGCACTTATTAACATTTTATCTAGCGGATCAGGTACGTGGCATTATCTCGAATTATTTGTCTCGGTTCAGTGTTACCAGCAAATATATTTACAAGTTGACAAAAATGATGACACCCGTATTGGAGATAACACTAAGATTTTTATGGGAACTCTACCGAGATGATGTCTGGTGGGCAGCTATATGGGTGGCCTACTTTCATACATATATGTTTTCGAGATTACGTACTAAATTTAGCACCACGTTTAAATACCCCAGTGTGTGTATATATATATATATATATATTATGTATATGTGTGTGTGTATATATATATATATATATATATATATATATGTGTGTGTGTGTGTGTGTTTGTGTTTTTGATGGTGTGACGGTTACACGTGTTTCGATCGAAGTCCGAATAAAAGCGGTATTACAGTAAAAATCCTGCAGTTCATCAGTTTTAAACTGTACAGATATTGTGAGTTAATTGATAGTGCATGGTGGTATTTCTTTTCAAAAAGTAAAAATCGCGGCATATATCAAGAAGAGTAAATAAAAACGAAGCAAATTAATTTATACAGCATTTTTCTGAGTGTTTCTTGGTGAAGAAAATTAGCTGCCTATCGAAATTCCTACAAATATCCACTCCCCATTATCCTCCGCCGCCACAGTCGCGAGCACCAGTCAATGAGAAATATACAGCGTGCCACATCCCCCATCCCACAGAGTAACGGAGAACTTTCCCTCACTCAGCTTCAGTCAAACCCCATCCAATACTTCCCATAATACCCTTTTTTGGGTCAATTTTGTGCATCAGCGGCTACCCTCTATCAATAACATGGAAATGGTAAAAAATTCCTGCAACTCTGTGGTATCTGCAATGATGCAACAAATGAGACAAAGACGATGAGGTCCGATTTTTGTCAGCTGCTTTTTTATTTCAGATACCTAGAATGGGAAGAAGAAAAATCTCCCTTATAACGAACGCGAAGCAACTTAATGGGATAATTTTTTCTGGTAAAATTGCATGACCGAAATAAACTTTTACTGTATTTAAAGCAGAAAGAGACTACAAGAAAATGAAAGAGGAAAGTGGGAATAAACAACAGAGGAAAACCGAAGAAACGAAGAAAGGCAAAGTAGGAAAAAATCAAATACCGTCACAGAACGAGGACGAAACCATGCAGGCGAAAGAGAGAATAAAGACAACAGATAGTATAAGGGCAACAAAGAACATTAACACAAACAGCACAACTAGGAAAAGACAAGAGGGCAATCAAGAAACGGAGTGAAAGTGTACCCCAATAAGGAGAAAAAAAAAAAGGCCACGAGTAAATATGGGGAAGAAATTATATGCAGATATTATATAAAAGATAATTGCAGATTTAAAAGAGGACAATGTATATATAAACATCCCCCAATATGCAATTTCTTCTATAATAATGGTCATTGTAAATTTGGAGACATGCAAATTCTACCACCCGAACATCTGCAGGACTTACACAAAATATGGAACCTGCAAATATGGGGAAAAATGCTACTATCAACATCTCCCGACGGACTCAAAGAACAAAGGACAAAGTTTAAATGACAATAGGAATAACAATAACAATAGGAACACAATAAGCGAACAAAAAAAAATTTTCAACATCGCAGACACGATACGGCTGCTAAATGTCATCCAACGCAGTTGACACAGCTGGAAACCCCCGAGTCAAACCGCTTCCAGGCAAGAAGCTACCAGAACAGGTAAGCGGAAACGGATCTCTGTCGGAGGATCATAGGTCAACAAAACAAGCGACACCTAAGGAAAACGAACTTAAAATGCACAAGGGGCAACGAAAAACAAAGAACATAAATATTGCCCTGGCTAATATTCAAGGAATAAGACCAAACCAATTACTCAACAAAGTTTCGTACTTGAAAGGATTTATGGACGAAACAAGGGCGGACATCGCATGCCTCACATAAACTCATCTTAAGGAATGCCAAGGAAATTGTGAAAACTGCGAACATTGTATTGATAAGAAAGAGGTAAATATAGAGTGCTTCAACTTACTAAGAGCGGATAGAACAACGAGACGTAAAGGTGGCTGTGCTATATATGTACATGAAGGTCATATGACAGAGACGATAATGAGTAAATCAAACAGCTCTGTGAAACTCATAGTAGTGAAAATAAAAAAAATAAACGAGATACTAATAGTCATCTATAGACCTCCAAACACCCTAGCCAAAAAATTCTCGGAGGCCATTGATGATATCAGGAAACCAATAAAGGCCATAAACCCTCCATCCCCCAATTCGTCAGCCAGACTCCTTACTGAGCGGACGCATTCCTTGGGGTTTCTGATATTGTTTCTACTTTTGAATATTGCCGATTAATTTACTTTTGGAAAGTTCTGAATTTTAAATACTTGCGTTTATATTTGCATTGTTATAGTTAAGTAACTAAATAATAGTGGTTTTTAGCGATTTAGAAGTTTTCATTGCGTGCCGGTTTAATTTAACTTAAACTTGTGACGGTTATAAACTTTAACTAATTTAACTTACGCGATGCCGTCGCAGAAAGCGTCGTGTGCTCTTTGTGGGGTTAATCGGTGGTATGCAGATTTTAAAGATTATAACGGTGGTCCTATGGCGATTACCGAGAGATCGGTTTGTTTCTTTTGTGACTTAAGGGAAGAGATAGTTGATATAAAACGTAGTGTACGCGAGGTGACGGAAAGACTTCCAACGCTTGATGAGGGCAGGGGTAGGGATAGGGATACAGTTGACGAAGGCCGAACCTATACTAACGTTGAAGACGTTAGTAATTTGAAAGGTGAGGTGAGGAACCTAGTTTCTATATAGGTAGCTTATCGGGAAGGTTAGACAGAGTTGAGGAAGGGGTTAAGGTTGGTCCGAGATTAGTAGACAGGAAGGTATTTAGAGAAATTAAGGGTGGAGCTAGGCCACGTCCGTTAGGCGAGAGTGTAGGACAAAAGCCCCCTAGAACAAAAGCCCCCTAGGACAAAACCCCCCTAGGACAAAACCCCCCTAGGACAAAAGCCCCCTAGGAAAAATAATAATAATAATTTTTTTAATCATTATTGTTATTCTTTATTATTTACAGTTTATGTTTATAGTTTATAGTTTAGTTAATGTTTATAGTTTGTGTGTTTTGGCTCTCGTCATTTTCGTTTAAAAACTAACGAAAATATCACAACTTAACCTAACCAATCATCAAGGGCGTACAGTTGACCTAACCTGGCATTCAGTTGACCTAACTGGGCATTCAGTTGACCTAACTGGGCATTCAGTTGACCTAACTGGGCATTCAATTAACATAACAGGTTAATATTGGTTATTTCACCTAAATATCTTCTGATCTTTTCAAAGATTAGATGTGACACCTGACTTGCCCTACCCAGAAATTTGTCCTAGGGGGCTTTTGTCCTAGGGGGCTTTGGTCCGGACCCGGTTAGGTGACGATGGTAGGGGGCAACGATTCGTATAGGCCCGATACGAGAGTGCCTGACCTTTTGGAAAGATATAGGGGGTTAATTAGGTCCCTGAAGGAAGGTCATATATGTCTTTAGTCCAAGGTATTACCCCTAGGCACGGTTTGGGTCTTAGGATTACGTCAAAAACAATATTTTTGAATACTAAATTAGAAGAGATTTGTGCTGAGAAAAATGTACTCTTCATAAAGCTGTGGTCAGAATTTGGTAAATCTCTAGGAAGCGCTCCATTTTTCAATATTAAACATACACTCATAAAACATATACCATTTGAAAGCTCACATTTTTCTGAGTCTAAAAATGTAGTAATCCAAAAGTATCAATAGCAAATAAAAAGTAACTAGGTTTAAATATAAAACCCTATACCGATCAATTTGTGATGCGTAATCTTTACGGGGGCTCCGCCCCCGTACCCCCGAGACCTAATTTATACAAATGATAATGTAATAACATATTCATGTTAGGTTAGGTTAGCGTAACAATTACCAAAAATACCATCTTACAACACAGACTGAAGATTTATAACTTAGCCAACCTTTATAATGTAATTAATTACGTCACGTGTCAAACAATTAAACCTAGTTACTTTTTATTTGCTATTGATACTTTTAGATTACTACATTTTTAGACTCAGTAAAATGTGAGCTTTCAAATGGTATATGTTTTATGAGTGTATGTTTAATATTGAAAAGATAAAAACATCCAATGCTTTCTCTTCATCTAGGGCACATGACGAGTCAAGTTCGCAAAGTCAGAAACCACACGAACAGCACGTCATAATTCTATCACAAACACGACCAAACTGAATCCAATTAAAAAAAAAATAGGCAGAACAGAATCGAACCAACTAATTAAGTCGCAGAGTAGCGGAAAAATAGCCCAATCAGGAAAAATATCTTATGAAAAAAGTACATTATAGCCAAAACAGGAAATATTCACTATAAAAATGTAACTTGTAATTTTTTCTATAATCTTGCATTTGTTATTGATACTTTTGGATTACTACACTTTTAGACTCAGAAAAATGTAAGCTTTCAAATGGTATATGTTTTATGAGTGTATGTTTAATATTGAAAAATGGAGCGCTTCTAGAGATTATCCCAGAATTTAGCGATCCTAGCCTTTTTATAAAAGATGGGGTGCATTTTAATGGAATAAGGAATGCTAGGCTAGGTAGGTTAATCGATGAGAACGTTCGAAAGCTGTTTAGGTCGAAGCCTTCTTTAAACGTTGTGGGTCCGGGAAACGCGGGCCCGACGTGAAAAATAATTTAAAACGCCGATCCGTGGTAAAAAATAATTTAAACGTCTTTTGCAACGCGCGTAGTATGAGAAATAAATTGAACGAATTTAAGGCGATAATTTATTCTGGGAACTACGATATAGTTGCTAAAACCGAAACGTGGTTAAATACCGTAACTTGGGCCTTGTTGGGGAACTTGATATAGCGGGTTTTAAACTTTTTACTTATGATAGGTTACATAGGGTTGGTGGCGGCGTTTTGTTGTGCATTCGTAATTCCCTTAGGGCTATCGAGGTTAAGATAGATTTTCCGGCAGCAATTAACGCGATATGCGTTAAAGTTAGGGCATGTAGTATTAGTTTTAATTTTGTTGTTTACAGACCTCCCATTCAACCCCTCGATACAGATACTAGATTTTACTCGCTTCTTGGTAACTTTATTAATAATCGGGATAGTATACTTGTCGGAGACTTTAACTGCCCTAATGTTAATTACGAGAATTTTACTGGTAATGAGGAGGGTTTGAGACTGGTTCAGTTCATGGAAGCTAATTTTTTACGACAGATGGTTACTGAACCAACGCGCGGTGACAATATCTTAGACGTGGTGATGACTAACGACGATAATATAGTCGAAGGTTTAGAAGTAGGTGAGAGTTTGGGATGTAGCGATCATCAAATTCTTAGGTTTAAGTTATTGATAGAAAACACTAAGGATAGTAACGTAATAGAAGTCCCTGATTTTCGGAGGGCTAATTTTGATAGTTTTGAGGATAGGATGAGAGTAGTGGACTGGGATAACATGTTTATGGGTAATGACACAAATTTGCATTGGGAGGCGTTTAAAGAAAGTTTTATGAATATTAAAAGGGAGTATATTCCTCGTAGGCCCAAGCGCGCTAGAAATCATGGTAGGCCCAAGTGGTGGACTAGGGAAATAAGCGAGTTCATAAATGAGCGTAATAGAGCGTATAGACTTAATAAGCGTAATTAGGGTTGCCAGACTTCCCGTATTTTACGGGAGAGTCTCGCATTTGATCCAAAAATCCCGCGTCAAAAACCCGCGTTCAAAATGTCCCGCAAAAAATATTTTTTCAGCAAATTTTTTGGGGATGAATTGATTTAGAATTTCAATATTATGTACTGTATAATAATTTCAATTTATTCACGATGTTTAATTGTTAAACATTATTTTAATAACATTTTTCTAATTTTGTTTGTTGTAACCGTTGAAGAAATCTAGTTTCAATTTGAAAAAAATTGGGTCTTTAAAAAAAACAAAATTTTTTGTCCCGCATGGGCATTTGAAAAATCTGGCAACCCTAAGCGTAATGGCATGGTAGCTAACTTTAATAGATATATCGAGCTTAGACGTCAAGTTAAAAGATCAGTTAGGAATGCTAAGCGTAATTTAGAGATACTTATAGCTGCAGATAGTAAACATAATCGAAAAAGGTTTTTTCAATACGTCAATAATCGTAAGACGATAAAAGATAACATAGGCCATCTAGTGGACGTTAATGGCGCTTTGGCTTCCGACGCTCAGGCGATGGCGGGTATTTTTAATAACTTTTTGAGACAGTTTTTACCGTAGAAGACGTCAATAATGTCCCCGACATGAACGATACCCTTCCATTTAGTAGCGAGACTATTTTGAATGAAATAACTGTTTACGAGGGTGATATTGCGCATTATATCGATAAGCCAAAAGTGAGCAAGGTTCCAGGCCCTAACGCGCTTTATCCAAGACATTTGAAAGATTTGAAAGACGTTATCGTTGGTCCTTTAACGAAGATTTTTAATCAGTCACTGGAAGCAGGGGTTATTCCTGAAGACTTCAAATTACAGTAGCTAACGTTACGCCCATTTTCAAAAAAGGCGACTGCAGAGTAGCTAGCAATTATAGGCCTATTAGCTTAACGTCAATTGTCGGTAAACTTTTGGAATCCGTAGTTAGGGATCGTATCATCGATCACTTAGAAAGTCGCGATTTCATTAATAGTGTTCAGCATGGGTTTCGACGCCATACATCTTGTTTAACTAATTTGTTAGAATTTTATAACGAAATAGTGCGCGAATACGATAGGCATAGAGCGGCTGACGTTATTAATTTAGACTTTAAAAAAGTATTCGATACAGTTCCGTATGGAAGATTAATTGCAAAGGTTAAAGCGCACGGTATACGCGGTCAGGTAGCTAACTGGTTAGAGGAATGGCTTCGTGCTAGGAAACAGAGGGTCGTTGTTAATGGTAGATGAATCGGGATAGTTGGATGTCGGTAGCGGTGACCCTCAGGGTTCAGTGTTAGGCCCATTGCTATTCGTAATCTACATTAACGACATAGATGTAGGCTTCACCAGTAACGTGTCAAAATTCGCGGACGATACTAAAATAGGCGGTAAAGTTGTTAACGTGGACGATGTAAATAGGATTATGGAGTGGACGGATAAGTGGGAGTTGCAATTTAACGTAGACAAATGTAAAGTTTTGCATATAGGTTCTCGTAACAATAATTACACGTACACGATGGATAATAGACCGTTAGCGAGCGTTGAAGAGGAAGTAGATTTAGGAGGACGCGTATCTAAGGATTTAAAAGTTAGGAACCAGTGCCTGGAGTCTTGCGCAAAAGCTAATAGGATGTTAGGCTTCATAGCGCTTAATTTCGAATTTAAATCGAAGAATATTATATTGCCCCTTTTCAAGTCCCTAGTCAGGCCTCATTTAGAATATGCCGTTCAGTTTTGGTGCCCGTCATTGCGCAACAAGACTTACGAAGATAGGATTAGAGAGTTAGACTTGCATTCACTCGAAACTAGGAGATTAAGGGAGGAGCTTATTGAAGTTTTCAAAATCGTTAATAAAATCGATAACGTAAATTTTGACAAACTGTTCACTTTCGATAATAGCAATACTCGTAATAACGGATATAAGTTGCGTGGCAGACGTTTCATTACTAATATCGCTAAAAACGTTTTTACGTTTAAAGTAATTGATAAATGGAATAATCTTCTCGCATCCGTCGTGAACTCTACCAGCGTTAATATGTTTAAAACCCGTTTAGATAGGCATTTTAAAAATATTAACGTTGTTTAAAACAAAAAACAATTCGCAACAGGAGCGCTAGGGGTGGTGGTCGAGGATGAGTCTGTTGACGATTACTGCCAGCGTGTGATGCCAGCAATAAAATAAAAAAAAAAAATAGACTTACACGAACATAGATGTAGCTCGTACCGTAAACTAACCCACTTTTTGTTATACTCTACCTACTTTTTTTTTCTTATACTCTCCTTACTTGCATGTTTGTAACTCTTTACTTGCATATCTGTAGTTTTCATGGTATGATAGTGTTGGAGTTAACACTGTTTGCATGGTTTGTAAGCGTTCTTATTTTAATTCTTTTCATCTTTCACCCCTTTACTATTCTCTTCGAATATTTTTCCAACTTGTCGGCAGTGGCCCGCGGATGATGATGGGGTCTTTCTTTTTCTGAATGAATGTTAACCCACGAATGATAGGTTTTGCTGCTTACTTAACCCCTTATTCTCCTCTTTTAACCCCCTCCCCTTTCCTTTCTCTCGGGCTAACCTTAGAGTGGATCTTAAGGTCTTTCTTAGCCTTAGCTTCTGTACATTTGTAGATAATTCTGCGGAGACTTTAACTTCCCATTTATAAAATACAAAAAGGTGAATACGAATATATATATATATATATATATATATATATACCAGGAAAAAGGGGCACAAGAGAAGGACAGAACCAAGCAAAAATGTTGATTGCTCTCAAACATAAGTTTATGCTGACACCGGAGATAACTGAAAGTGCCAGAAAAAATAACTGCCTAGATCTGGTATTCACGAATAACAATAACTTGATTGCTGATATAAAAATAATCCCAACCATTATCTCAGACCACAACTTATTCGAGATATCAACAAATATGACGACAACATTAAAAGACAATACACATATTGAAGAAAGGAGCAAATTTGGGGCCTTTAACTTAAACTCCAAGACTATAAATTGGGAAGCAATCAGATCGCACATGGCCCAAATAGAGTGGAGAACAGTTTTAGAGAATAAAACAACTGAAGAAATGCTAACAACTTTGGAAGAAAAAACGCTGAGAATTTTAGAAAAATATGCTCCGAAATCACAGCCAAAAGGAAAGAGGAGCTGGTTAGAGAGGCAAAAGAGAAGAATATTCCGCAAAAGAAAGAGACTCGAGGCGAAGTTAGCCAACTGCGCCGCTATTGAACCCTTAAGGACGAGAAATAATGAACAAACCGACGATCCAAAAGAAATATCTGAAACATTGAGAGCCCAGTATGAATCAGTTTTTAGTACCGCAAAAAGTGACAAAGTGATACCTGACATAGATGCATTCTTTGAAGAGAAATTGCAAGAAGAGTGTATAAGTGTATAACAGACTTTGATTTTACACCAGAAGATGTAGCGAGAGCTATAGGACAAATGAAACCACATTCAGCTGCAGGTCTGGACAATTGGAAAGCATTATTGATTAAAAACTTGGGGTAATAATGACCGATGATGCGAAATTCGAAACACGAAATCAGATAGACTCTGGGGAAATACCGAGTATCTTGAAAAGAGCAAACATTGTCCCACTATATAAAGGAGGGGGCAGGTCTCAAGCAAAGAACGATAGACCAGTGTCATTGACGTCCCACCTCACCAAAGTATTTGAAAGAATAGTCAGCGAGAAAATATGACTTCTTGGAGACACTGGAAAGATTTAACGAAAATCAGCACGGATTCCGATCACGAAGATCATGCTTATCACAACTAATAGAACACTACAAAGATATCCTAGATGCACTGAAAGGCAATGACAAATACGATGTCATATACACAGATTTTGCTAAAGCTTTCGACAAATGTGATCACGGTATAATAGCACATAGAGTAAAATGAAACATACGAACAACAGGCAAAGTGGGAAAATGGATCACAACTTCCTCAGAGAACGTCTACAGGTCGTCAAATTTCAAGGTATATCGTCATCAGAATCGGAAGTACGCAGCTCAGTACCACAAGGGACAGTACTGGCCCCACTCCTGTTCATTATCATGCTACGAACACAGACAACGGAGTAAACAGCAACAGTATAGTAACATCCTTTGAAGACGATACAAAGATCATCAGAAAAATCAGCGATGTAAATGAAGTGGAAGCCTTGCAGAAGGACACGAACAAAATATAAAAATGGTCAGAAGACAAAAACCTGACATTTAACACCGAGAAATTTCAGCTCTTGAGATATGGTTGAAAAGAGGAACTTAAACAGACTGCATATTATGCTCCGGATAGAGAGGAAATTCAGTGAAGCACGAAAGCGATCGATTGGGGCGGGGGTAATAATGACCGATGATGCGAAATTCGAAACACGAAATCAGATAGCGATAAATAAAGTAAAAAGAGTCGCGGACAGGTACTAAGAACGTTCAAAAGAAGGGACAGGACAGTAATGATTCCCCTGCTAAAAACACTGATTATCACTAGGCAACAAAGATTTTGTTACAGAAGACCAAATAGGTGCTCCTAGCTAATTTCGGTATGCTGATTTCAAATCTATAATTAGAGTTTTTCTATCACGTCTAGATTTTGTGTAAAATGCAAATCACTTTTAGTAAAATTTTCTACCACGTCCAGATTTTGGTTTTAATCGGCTTAATGCCAGTAATATGAAACTTGCTTTTCAAGGTTAAAGCAATTTTTTTTGCCAACTATATACAAATTCGAACAATTTTGATAAATAAAATTTATCCCGAGTTGGCAACACTGAGTCAAGAGCATAGTAACGGGCAACGGCCCAACGGTCAGTCGCTACGTGACAGTCAAGCAGAACGGTTGTTGAAGCTCTCTGCTGATGAGCAAGTGACAGGTTGTGGTGACTTGTGTGTTTTTATAGCATTTGTTTTGTACTACGGTGTGTATTTCTTTTTATTTTGCACATCGTAATAATTACTTTCTACGTTTTTTCAGATATTGTATGGTAATTCAAAATGGCATCAAATAGACGTGCTTGTGTAAATCACCCAGACAACTTCTGCTTTGTCTGTGGACAATATACACCTAAGCCACAACGTAGAAACATAACAACAAAGATTAAACTTGCCTACAAGTGTTATTTTGACTGTAAGTTAGGAGACCAACAGAGGGACTGGGCACCACATATTTGCTGTGCACAGTGCAATGCAATGTTAATAGCTTGGATGAATGGTAAAAGAAAAGCTATGCCGTTCTCAGTCCCCATGATTTGGCGTGAGCCGAAAAATCACTTCAATGATTGTTATTTTTGTTTGACAAAGATTGCTGGTTTCACAAAGAAAAACAAATCAAAGATCACGTACCCAAACTGCGAATCAGCAATGAAACCAGTACCACATGATGAAACAAATCCACCACCAGTTCCACCAGCAACGATAACAGACAGCAGTTCATCTGAAGATTCTGCTAGTGATATAGAAACAGGGAAAGATGGCATATATGGTCCAGATGCAAATATTTCCCAACATTTGTTAAGTCAAGCGGTTAAATGACTTAGTGCGCGATTTGGAATTACCAAAAGAAAAGGCAGAGTTGCTTGGTTCAAGACTTCAAGAATTTAATCTTCTCCAACCAAACACCAAAGTTTCCCATTTCCGCCATCGCCCTTTGCAGTTTTCATCATTTTACTTACAGGAAGAAAACGTTTGTTTCTGCCACGATATCAGTGGTCTGATGCAAGGGATTGGCTGTCGCTATGATCCAAAAGAATGGAGACTGTTCATTGACTCTAGTAAAGCTAGCCTTAAAGCTGTATTACTGCACAACGGCAATGAAAAACCTTCAATACCTGTAGCACATGCCACTGGCCTTAATGAGACTTATGAATCGATGAAACTGCTGCTAAGACTCATCAAATATAAGGACCACACATGGAATATTTGTGGTGACCTTAAAGTTGTATCATTACTTCTTGGGTTACAGTTGGGCTACACAAAGCGTATGTGCTTTTGGTGTCTATGGAACAGCAGAGATGACAAGAACCACTACAAAAAACATGATTGGCCATCTAGAACTGAACATGTTGTTGGTAAATACAATGTGAAACACCCAGCACTTATTGACCCTCTTAAAGTACATCTTCCACCACTTCATATTAAACTTGGCCTTATGAAAAATTTCGTGAAGGGTATGGATCATCAAGGTAGTGGTTTCCAATATTTAAAGGATAAATTCAAAGGAATATTGACAGATGCTAAGCTAGAAGCTGGAGTTTTCACTGGACCACAGATCCGCAGTGTCATCCACGACTCATCGTTTCCATCTAACCTAAATGAGAATGAACTAGGAGCATGGACATCTTTCGTTGAAGTTGTCAAAAATTTTCTTGGAAACCACAAAGCTGAAAACCACCGTAAACTCGTAGAAAACATGCTTAAATCTTATGAAATAATGGGATGCAGAATGTCTTTGAAAATTCATTTTTTACATTCTCATCTTGACTTCTTCCCGGCCAACCTTGGGGCTGTAAGTGACGAGCATGGTGAGCGCTTCCACCAACAGATCTCAGTTATGGAAAACAGATACCAAGGTAATTTCAACCCAAATATGATGGGAGATTATTGTTGGTTCCTGCAGAAGGAGAGCTCGTCATCCTACAAGCGACAAAGGAAGAGGACACACCAAAGTTTCACTTAAGAACAGGAATTTGCCTTTCAGTAGTAACAACAAAATACTAAAGCGCTTTGGGTGGATGGTTGGGCGCAGGGGTGGTAACTCCGCCAGCGGAATTCCGCTGTCTGTCTTAAGCCAGAATAAAGGAGGAAAGACATCCCTGTTCACTAATTATTTAAGTATGCTTAACATAAAACGTGGCACGGAAAAGTAGCTTAGACGGCTTTCGTAATAGAAGCGGGTGAGAAAAAAAATGAAAAATAGGGGTTTTCGGTTACACAAAATCTGGACGTGATAGAGAAATTTTGATATCAGATCTGAAATCAGCATCAGCGCTTTAGTAGGAATCAGTAGTTCACGTGTCTGTTACAAAAAAAAAGTTGAAATTTGTTGCCTAGTGTTATCCCAAAACTTGAATACTGCTTAGTTTTCACGTCCCCATATAAAAAGGAAGAACCTAATAAACTAGAAGAAACGCAGAGACATTTCACAGCCAAGGTTGATGGCTGCAAAGAACTGAACTACTGGGAAAGACTACATAAACTAAATCTGTACGCGCTGAAAAGAAGAAGAGAGATGTACATCATAATCTACATATGGAAAATGATCGGAAAACTGGTATCAAACCTAAAATTAAACCCAATTACCATTCAAACAACACTGGAAAATAGGAAAGGCAGAATGTGTAGAGTTCCCAAATTAAAGGCCCGACAAGGGAGCTCCTCAACTCTGAAGGAAAATAGCTTGGTTGTCAGGGGGACAAGACTTTTTAACCAGCTCCAAAGGACCTCAGAAACGTTACAGTGGTCAAAATTGAAGTCTTCAAGAGAAGGCTAGATGCCTGGCTCAGGAAGATACCAGATGAGCCGGGTGTACCTGGTTATGTACGGTGGAGAGCGCAAGAAAGCAACTGGCTCCTCCACCAAGCCAGGCCTAGAGGCGGGTCCACCAGCTTGAACCTCGTGTAAAGAGAGACCAACGTACAGAACAGCAACGAGGTTAACGAGGTTATACGAAAAAATCTGAAACATCCCAATTCTTACGTATTTTCCGATCTTTCTTTCTTTATCTCTCTCTCTCCCTTTCAGATATTTTTTACACCTCTTGTATATACGTATATTACCCTCTCTTTGTCGATTGTACTGTATTATTTTTATTACTCCCATATATTAATTGTTGCGTATGAATACTGTAAACATAATGAAAAGAAATGAATGTACTGTATGATTAATTCAGCGTTTACACTATATAAGCGTATATGTAATGGGTTTATTATTAAAAGTTTTCTATTTTATTTTAGTGTTTTAAGCTTCACATGACACTAATTAGACATATGCTAATAATTATGTTATGAGCTAGTGCACAATGCTCCTGGTAGCATGCCAAAGTTGAGCAGAGAGTTCTCTGCAATGCGTTTGTATAGGTGGTCAGAATGTATGCATGCGATTAGGTGAGAGTTTATAATTTTATTTAAAGGTGGTAGAAACTGACCTTGAAGTTTGTATCCTCATTTTATACATGATGTGTATATATATTAAAAAGGTCTTGTATATTCTGATTTTATAAGTATTACATACACGATTCTTCTCCACTGGGGTATTATTTTAACTCGTCTTTACTGCTTGGATTGATATTTTTTAAGTGATACAGATATATGCTAAGTAAACAGATCGATGTAAATGTGTTTTAATTCTCCTTTACACTGTCTGAGAAATGTTGTTTTTTGTCATATATATATATATGTATATATATATACTACCCTTGGTAACCTTTGGTTTGAGTAAGCCCGAATTATCCGTTCTGACGAAGATCAAGTTTTTCACTCCACCTTAGACCTACAGTTGAACGTGGAATCCGAACCATGCCCCACCAGCAGCCCGGCGTCTAGGCCACCCAGGGTACCCATTTATCTACCAACCACTTTCTTTATTGTGTGGAAGGATGAACAGCTGGGTTTTGCTGCGCGCCTGGTGCCGTCACCGGGTCTCTATCCCAGGGCCGATGAATTTGTAGTCAGCGACGCTAACCACGACACCACTGAGGCGTATATATATATATATATATATATATATATATATATATATATATATATGTGTGTATTCACCTCAAGCAAGAAAAATAAAAAGTACATACATGGAAATAACTTTATATACAATGTATGTATGTCAATGTGCACAGAGAAAAGACAGCATGAAGGATCGGGGGACCAACATTTCAGTTCAGAAAATTGTAGTGAGAGCATGTATATATATATATATATATATATATGTAATAAAAAATGTCCGTTGTCAGGGAGACGGACCCTTATTACAAATTGTTTGTTTCTCGAAGGTCACTGCCAAGGCTCGATGAGTAAATTGAAGTTATAATAAATCTTTCTTTTAAGTTAGTGACCATCTGCGTGAATTCTTTATCCTCCGCTTATGTCTGTACCCCCGACTTTAGTGTGTATTTGATAATGAAATAGTTTGTTTGAATAGCTTTTAATCAATAAATTGAAGTCACATTTGGCTACAAGTTCAATCTCAAATTCGAAATATAATACGGTCAAGTTCGGTTTTTTTCAACTAGTCTTAACATTAATTAAATAATTTAAGATCTATCGTTGCCCGTCCACTACATCCCTCGCAGTAGTTTAGGTTAACGGCTCTCAATATTCTCTCATAAACTCAAAATTCTCTCGTAACTATGTCTCAAACTCAAATCTCACACAATAACTCTCGATTTTAGTCTTTAACGAGCAAACCCTCTCAAATGCCTACTCGGAGAATTACCAGATCGCCACCCGGCCTATCACTCATTCCCGACGAAGCGCAAGATATCTTCTAACGGGTTTTTCCTCCGCATCTGTTTTTGTACTCCATCCCTCCTACGTCAGAGTCCAAGGCGTGCGGAGGCGAGCCCAATCAACGGAGACTAATTTGTGGGGGAGAGCGCAACTTAGGGGTTTGCGTCCCGTTGATGCGCTGTTCAAGCATTTAAGAACAAAGAAAAAAAGTGGGGGCAGCGTTGCACGAGTCGATGAGGACATTCGAGGTTTATCTCAAGGGCTGTTTTAAATATTGAAGATAAAACATTGGGAATTATGGGGAATCCTTCCAAAAAAAAAAAAAAAAAAAAAGTATTGAGTCCCTGAGGGAACTTGAGGCCGAACGAAGGACTTCAATGGTCTGTGAATACAGAAAGATAAATGCTCCGTGAGAGGAAATGATTCGGAGTGGAGAGGCAATTCTCAAAACACGAATTTAGTTTACTTAGGTCTATCCAGATACGTTAGAACTCGTAGTTACAATGAAAATATGAGAAATTCAATCGAACATTAACCTAGTTAAGCTTGTTTACTATTTATAAATAAAGTGAAAGTTGTCAAATCAATAAGCTAAAAATTAAATTTACATATTAAATACCGTGAGTCAAACAACATATACTGATTTATTCTGAAAATTACATTTGCAGAATAAATACTTTTAACTCTTTTTAAGGGTCTACGGGCACTCTCTTAAAAAATTGCCCTATAGTCCTATAGTCGTAGAATATCTATCGCAGGCACTAAAATGTTTGCCTCGTAACTTATGCCTGGGAAAAATGAAATGTGTATTGACTCACCGTGTAATTAATATATAAGTAGAGGAAAGGGTAGGTTTTAGAAAAGAAATACACGGCAAGAAAATCACATTATACGGGGAAATTTTAATTTCTGAATGCCTTACAAGGGCAACGCTCTTCTCTAAATTAAATAATCCGATGTGGAAATGGATCAGCCTTCAATATAGTGTCATTTTCCTTTATGTTAACATCGTGAAAAATGCGTCTACCGGTTTAGGACGACTAATTCTTGTAACTTGGGGTGGAAAGTGCTTTCTTTAGGAGGAATAATTCGTACGACGAGTCGCCTAACGACTCTTATAGTTTTCCAAAGGGATGACTAAATTAAATTTTCATAAATATCATAAAGTTTATAAATTGTATAAGTAAAAATGGAAAAACTTTTTTTTCTCTTTTCTATACTAAAATTTGCATACTCAACCGAAAGACGGAAGCCTACATTCCGAGGGCCTACTTTATTAGTTAACTGAATGAAATTGTATGAATTTATATTTTAAAGTATAATTTAGTTATCAGGTACGGTCAGCAATTAGTTCGAATGCAAGCTTTACTCGCATCGTCAGCGCAAAAACAAGTTGGTCAGCATCTGATTTCTATTTACAGAAAGTTGTTTTCGAGAGACAATTTTCGCAATCTCGCTTTATGACACAAAATGATATCCTAATGATTTTATAAGTTAATATGCTTTTAAAATAAATAAAGGAAAGCGATATAGCAGGGAGAAAATTTGAAATACACAGACGGAGAAACTTATAGTTGCATAAAGAGAGGTCATTTCAGTAAGGCTCGTAAATCGAACCTGTATTGCTAATTATTTATTCATTAAGCACTGTTCACTGAAGGAAACTTCAATGATTTAATTTACATAAGCACTTATCACTAATTGTCAGTTAGTTACGCACTAACTACCGAATGAAGTTATTACTTTAGCAATTCAATTCTACCATGTAAATTTAATTCAATAAATTAAACTACCTTCATTCGGTCGTTTTTTCGTAAGTATTAAAAATGGGAAAAACACAAAGGGCCAGATGGGAGAAACGGTTTAAGTCTTAATTAGGGAATGCCCCCTTTCCTCGTAGCCAACGTTAGATAATGATTCGGGCGTATGACTGAATTGCCGAGGGCAATCTTTTGACGGAACTTGGGCTCGTCGGTGAAAAGCGAAATTCATGAGGGGGGCTTCTTGGGGTCGTTGGCGATCTGGTCACCTGAGCTTCCGGGGGCCCCGATGCCGGGATTTTAAACCTGGCAGTTGGTACCGATGGAGGACTCGGCGGCGACAGCATTTCTTCCAGGTCGCAATTCCGATGACGGCGATTCCCAATACGAAACCAAGGTGGAGCAGGAGACGAAGGAGGTCGTTCCTTCGTCTGACTTCTTGAGGGTGACTCGTCGGAGGTATCGAGTTATATCCCGGAGGTCTATTACTCGTGACAAGGAAGCATTGAAGTGGTGTAAGGCTTCTTTCGTAAACGAGGAGTTTACTATGTAAGTGATCTCGAAATCGCGGGGCGGTTCAGGATCCGCACTCCGCATGTTTCGAAAGTTGGGCTTCAGACTGAGACGTGCGCTGAAGGTGTAGGTTGGGCCTTGCAGAATTAGGGAGCCCATTGGTTGGAAAAGGACTCCGTGATTTGAGAGGGTTTGCGCCCCAACTTGTATGGCGCATTAGGTTAAGAGGACGGGGCTCATGATTAATTTCAGCGAAAATTCTGTCAGGAACTTTCTAAGTTGGGACAAAAATAAAAGAATATTTATATAAGCAATGATAAATAAAGGGAAATTTCCTTTTCTCTTAATCTTAATGAATTCTTTTTTATAAATTTTCCTATCGATTCCCTTAAGCTCAAGGTATTTGAGAGCTGATTTGGACGCGCGAAACATGCTCTGTCATCATGGAACTATTTCCAACCTATGCATTTTTGCCGACTTCTTACTCATGAATATTTTCCCATTAAACTTCTGAGTCAGACGCCACGATATTAGAACGTGAAATATAATATAAAACATTTTATAAACGATAATAATAATAATTACGATATGCAGTAAATAACCTGAAAAATGTATGTTATATGAAAAAGAAAATATGAAATACGTATAGTTATTTGAACATTAACTCCAAACAGGAATTATGCCTTTCAGTCAACTTTCCGAGGGGGCGGGGATTAATTTGATTATATATTAAATGATAAAAGATTTGTTAAAAGGAAAGAACATCTTTCTTTATTGTTCCGGGGAAGAGTTTATCCCATTTGTTCCGTTTTGTTTAATTAGTTTGTTCGTGTTGTTTATCGTTATCGCCTTATAAACTTAGCCGTAAGGTCATTTCCTAACCCAGCAATCAGGACCTTTAAATGAGTTCTGGCGGTCTGCCTGAGTGCGACCACAGACTATCCGTTTCCTCGTACCGACTGTGGAAGCGGTGCGGTTCATTGGTTATCTCTTTTTTCCTTTTCGTTTCTTCAATATAATTGCGTTTATTCTTCTGGTGTGCGTAATTCATCTCGTTTGTTTCTTCTTCGGTTGCAATTTCAGTCTCGTTTAATTTTCTCTTCTTTTGTTTAATATAGTCCTTAAGAGGGTTTTTTAATCTCCTCCTTTCTTCTGGGTCTAATTTAGGATTTATTACAAATTCTTGTACTTCCCTTCTTTCCGGCTCTGCAGACTTAGGGGTTAACGAGAATTCGCTCATCATTTCCATGTTATAAATTTCCTCTGAAATTTCATCTTAAGACCATTTACGCTTATGGTTCATGACTTGATTGATCTCTTTTTCACTCACTTCTTCCTCCATTTCCTCGCTGTTAGAGGAGCATTCATTCGTTCGGTGCGCTACAGGATCTCTTCTCTTCACACTCGCAGTATCGTAAAACTTCTCCCGCCAGCTTTGTCCTTTCTCCCGTAACTTTAATTCTATCTTTGGCGGATTCATTTCGCACGATAACGGATACATTCTCTCCTTCGTTCGCGCAAACCAATTGCAGTTCTATACATTTTTGCTCAGCGCTTATTTTCATTTTTATCTGTCCCGTGGTGGCTAGGACTTCGTCATTCACATCTTTACAACTATGACTCGTAATTTCTACTTGCGGTCGAAATTCAACAGTGTCAATTGACCCTTCCCTTGCTAGACCGACATCGGCCCCTTCGTTCAAAAGTTCAAGGGACAACATGGGACCGTTTACATTCATAATTTGTTGCTCTGCATTCTCCCTCACGCAACTTTCGTTTATTTTTACCCTGGTCGATTCCCAGTGGCATTCATTCGTGGGAGTTACTTCATTTATGTCTCTTTCACTGAGCATAGTCATTTCACGTATAGCCAATCCATCCGCGTCCATTATCACGATATTGTCCTCACTCGTTTTTAATTCATTTTCACAATTTACATTTTTGTTCGCTAGATTCAAACTACTTCCATTCCCACAATACAAACACGAATCACTCTTCTTTCTATTTCTCTCTCGTTTGATTCGTACATTGCATACATTTTTCTCGTACATTCCGCTATCATTCTCACCTCATCTGTGCCCTTCGACTGAGGCTTTACCTCAAAGTCAAGGTCATTTTCTGTCCTTTCCTCGCACTCGTTATTAGGTCTGCATGAGGCAGACTCCACTCTCAAGGTCAGATTCTTCTGCAGAGACGCTCCGTCCTCTCGCACCGTATATGCACTTTCAATATCACTCGTTTCATAAACATTTAGACACTCCTCTTTTTTATCATCATTTAGGTTGCGTTTTTCATTTCTTTCACTCATTTCATTCATCTCATTTGCTTCCTCGTTTCTGCATGTCGTCCTCTCTTTCTCATTCCATTCATTCATGTTCATTTTCTCACTTTTATCTCTTCTGTCCCAGTCCGTGCCTTCTTTTTCTTTTCTCCTTACCAATATCGACTTCAATTCAAGTTCTTTTGTCTTGTGTGTTACTCTTCTCCTTACCAATATTGCTTCAATTCAAGTTCATTTGTCTTGTGTTTTGCCTCTTCCTCCTCCTTGAATGATGCTCGACGGGGGAAAGTGTCCCTTTCGTTTGAGGGTTCATTTCTTCGGTGCCACGGATAATTATTTCGCCTTCTATCTCTTTTTCTGGGCGTCTTCCGCGGTTAGGTTCTCTTCCCTTATCGTATCTCCAATATGGTGACGGACTTCGGTCCGTTCTTTGGTCGAGATACCTGCCTCCATTTCTGTTGGGGGAGGGGTAACTTCCGTTTCTTCTGTCGTAAGGGGAGTAGTCTCTGTCGTAAGGGGAATAGTCCCTTCTTCTTCGTTGTTCATAGGGCGACGGAGAGCGGTACCGATTCTCGTACCTGTTGTCGTATCTGGTGTTACCCTCATACCTGTTGTCGTATCTGGGGTTACCATAGTTATCTCTGTTTCTCTCATACGGCGAGAAGTTCCGTCTTCTCGAATATTCGGAAGGGTAGGAGTACCTACTTCCTCTTCTTTCGTGGTCTTCATACCGTCGGCCTCCTCTTGGGGTCCATTCCTTCCGATGATCTCTTTCAATCTCTCGCCTATAGCTCTCATCCCTTTCACGCACCCTTTCACTCTCCTTCAATGTCTTCAATTCTTCAATGAGGGGGCACTGTCTAGCCTTGTGTCCCCTCTCCTCACATAGAAGATATCGAGCGTGATTATACCCGGCATTATTTGTACGGAACTTGGGTGCATTACTAGTGTTATACGGGACACTATTAACGTGTGGATCGGGGAGGCCTACATTGGGGGAATACAAGTGAGGATACATTGGATAGAAAGGGGAAACATAGGGATGAGGGAAGTGGGTAGGAAGTGGTTGCTGATACATGGTTGGGACTGATTTCTTCTTGGCCAAGAGGCATGTTCTCGAATGAGATCGGCCAAAACTCGACCAAATCTGAATCTCTAAAATTTGTTACAAATGGGTTTGGATCCTGATTAGTCTCAAACTCGAGTCTAGGGGAACGATTGGAAGGAAAGGTATTCTATTTATATCAAAATTTGTGGGAAAGAAATGAATGTTTGATGGGGTTAATTTAGGGGAACTTCCCGCTATAGGGAGGCTCTCTACTCGTCCTCTAAAACCTCTCGCAACACAAGATGGGTCGCTTACCTCTCTTCCCGCGTTGGTGGGAAAGTTTACTCCTCCTGCCGCTTGGTGTCCAGTAGCAAGTTGCGATGTCGACTCGGCCTGAGCAGTAGCAGCCCACGCAGCGGTTCTCGATCGGGTGACCCTCACGTTGTCGTTCGTCGCCATCTGTTGCGAGCTGGTAGCCCTCATATACACACTTGGAGAGCACTTTTTTTCACTTAGTTTTTTAGGTGGGAGGTATCAGAAAGGGAAGATCCCACTTCTGACACCAGTTTGTAATGAAAAATGTCCGTTGTCAGGGAGACGGACCCTTATTACAAATTGTTTGTTTCTCGAAGGTCGCTGCCAAGGCTCGATGAGTAAATTGAAGTTATAATAAATCTTTCTTTTAAGTTAGTGACCATCTGCGTGAATTCTTTATCCTCCGCTTATGTCTGTACCCCAGATTTTAGAGTGTATTTGATAATGAAATAGTTTGTTTGAATAGCTTTTAATCAATAAATTGAAGTCACATTTGGCTACAAGTTCAATCTCAAATTCGAAATATAATACGGTCAAGTTCGGGTTTTTTTCTTCAACTAGTCTTAACATTAATTAAATAATTTAAGATCTATCGTTGCCCGTCCACTACATCCCTCGCAGTAGTTTAGGTTAACGGCTCTCAATATTCTCTCATAAACTCAAAATTCTCTCGTAACTCTATTTCTAAAACTCAAATCTCACACAATAACTCTCGATTTTAGTCTTTAACGAGCAAACCCTCTCAAAGACCTACTCAGAGAATTACCAGATCGCCATCCGGCCTATCACTCATTCCCGACGAAGCGCAAGATATCTTCTAACGGGTTTTTCCCCCGCATCTGTTTTTGTACTCCATCCCTCCCTCGTCAGAATCCAAGGCGCGCCGAGGCGAGCCCATTCAACGGAAACTAATTTGTTGGGGAGAGCGCAACTTAGGGGTTTGCGTACCGTTGATGCGCTGTTCAAGTATTTAAGAACAAAGAAAAAAAAGGGGTGGAGCGTCGCACGAGTCGATGAGGACATTCGAGGTTTATCTCAAGGGCTGTTTTAAATATTGAAGATAAAACATGGGGTATTATTTGGAATCAAGTGGCTTGTGTATAATATATATATATATATATATATATATATGCTTCTAAGCTAATGCGGCTAGCCGTGCAGCATTTCATTTCAAAAAGTTGTAGTGAGAGCTTCTACCGTTCCAGATATTCCAATATATACATATATATGTATAGAGTGCTCTAATTGGCACTCCAATGTGTGTATATATATATATATATATATATATATATATATATGTGTGTGTATATATATATATATACATATATATATATATATATATATATATATAACTACGCAGTACGTATACATACTTCTAAGCTGAGGAGGCTGGTCATAGATCTTACTGGATTCTAAGCCAGTACGCACGGTTGTGGCTCCTGACTGTTAGCCAGCTGCCACAGGCCCCCAGTTTACTTCAAGAAGTTGCGGTAATAGGAAGTCATGTTCCAGTTATTCACTTATTTAATATATATATATATATATATATATATATGTATGTTTTTTTGGAATAAGCCCTTCGTGCTTAAATGCCCAGCCGTTCAGCTACCACAGCCATTCTAAGCCAACTGTCAGTGAGTCAAAAGCTACATACACAAACATATATACATGAGGCTCTCTCTTTCTCTCTCTTGTTCTCCCTCTCTCTTCCTTTGCGGGAGATATTTCTTCCTTTCTTCTACTACCCCAGTTTCCCACCCTTTCGGCCTTGGCTTTCAGAACTATCCCCCTTTTGGGGGACCTAGGGGGACCACCCCCAACCCCCGTTACTCCCACGGCATTTTTTGAATATGAAGTTTAGCAGCCACTCGCCAATTTGGCCATCATACTACACCGCACCAACTGATAACACTATCCGCAGCATTGTTAATAAACTGAAGGAGAAGGGAACAATTCTAAATTAATATAGGGAAGCATCGGGAAGGCCACGAATCAGCTGCACAAAGCTGAACATTGAATCCGTCCGGCAATCTGTGATATGGAGCACCAGGAAACCCCAGGAAAGTTTCATCGAAATCCAGAAAGGAGGATGACCAAGAGTCTGAGAGATATGCAAGATCGCCAGTAAAGTGTCCCTTACATAAACCATAGTGACAATCTGAAAGAAGATTGCGGGTTGAGAGATTTTTAAGAATCTTCCTTCTCAGGATAGATTCAAAAGTTAAAAAATGCAAGAAATCAAAGCAGTTGGACGATAGTTGGAAGGTTGAGGTCGGTCACCCTTCTTTGGTACAGACTGAATGAGAGCGAACTTCCAGTTGGCAGGAAAAGTACCACATGAAAGGCATACACGAAAGAGTTTGCTTAGGGAGGGTGTCAGCACAAAAGTACAGTTCTTGAGAAGAACAGGAGGGGCCCCTTCAGAACCGTACGCCATCCTAGAGTTGAACCCAGATCTACAGATCTACAGATTTACAGAAGCTAAGGCTAACAAAGACCCTTAGATCCACTCTAAGGTTAGCCTGAGAGAAAGAAGAAAGTAAGGGGTTAAAAGAAGAGAATATGGCGTAAGTAAGTAGCAAAACCTATCACTCGTGGGTTAAAATTCATTCAGAAAAAGAGAAAGAAGGACACCATCATCATCCGCCGGCCACTGCCGACAAGTAGGAAAAATAGTCGAAGAGAATACTTCCAGCTGTTGCAGACCGGTAATCCACTCCATAGGGAGGTAGAGGATGCAGCCCACTCTGGCGGAAAGGTGTGAAAGATGAAAAGAAGTAAAATAAGAACGCATTACAAACCATGCAACACATTCTTAACTCAAACACTATCATATCATGCAAACTACAAACATTGAATGAAAAGAGTTACAGACATGCAAATAAGGAGAGAAAAAAAGAAAAAAGTATAAAGGCAGAAAAAATATCTTTGGAAGAGATTCTAATTCCCGTTGCAAGGACGTTCAAAGCGCAACCGTCAGCAGGTAAAGTTATGCTAACACTGTTTTGGGATACACGAGGCCCTATCCTTGAACATTATCTAGAGCGTGGAACTACAGTAACAAGTGCGTCGTATTCTGACATGCTTCGGAATGAGTTAAAGCAAGCAATTCGCACAAAACGGAGAGGGAGAATGTCGGAAGGTGTTATTTTGTTACACGACAATGCGCGCCCTCACACCGCTGCACAGACTAGAAAATGCCTTTGAGAACTTAACTTTGAAGTTCTCGACCATTCAGCCTACAATCCAAACCTCGCACCATCCGATTTTTACCTGTTTGAACCACTAAAAGACGCTTTGAGAGGTCAGCGATTCCAAGGCGATGATGACCTGAAGGAGGCTGTGCATGACTGGCTACGCAAACAGCCAAAAACATTCTTTTGTGATGGCATTAGGAAGCTTGTAGATCGCTGGACTAAGTGTATTGAGAAACAAGGAGACTATAATGAGAAGTGGTGTGTTTATAATCTATCAGATGTGAAAATAAAATTGTGAAAATAAAAAGTGCGGATACCTATCGAATTACCCTAACGCGAGTTTCGATAAAATTTTAATTGTTGCATTCTATTTTTGTTTCAGTGTCACATCCATGTTCTTTCTTGACCGCTACCCTTTATTAATTTTATTACTTATTTATTCATCTTCCTATTATCTACGTATGCCCTATCAACCTATCAGTCCATATTTACTCGTGTCTATATTACGCACACAACCTGTTGTGTTACGTACCAATATGTGTACAAAACTTTAGGCATTCGTACCTGTTCGTTCAAAGTCGTGCAAACACGTTCGCATGTATTATTGTTTTATTTTTTATTTTTTATTTTAATTATTTCGCCTCTCGCAAGATATTCATAAATGCTTAGGCAAGTGGTCAAATTCCGCTAACCACAGTAAAAGCAAGCGCTTCTGAGCTAAAAACCTCCTTTCGCTTGCCTCGGATTCATAAGACATTATCATTCGTTATGTTATATCTCGTGTGTGCCCATGTACTTTGTGTTGTACTAATAACCATATATAAATATAAAAAACATTGTAAGAATTGTAAGTGACTAATGTACTTAATAATGAAATTGATGTACCGTATTTTAATGAAACTGTAATTAATGATAATAATTTATAATGTAATTAATGTACTTTAAGTAACGATAATAATTCAATATAATGTGATTAATATACTTTAATGACGATAAATAACGTTAATAATTAATCGAATGTGAATTGGTTGGTAATTGTAATCATAATTGTAATAAACCGAAGCTGCAATGTGCTCAGTGATGTACTTGGATTGTACTCAATGTACTACGAAATTATGTCGCCCTTTAGAAACCTATACTCGGCGAAAATACGATCATTTTTTTATTATTTTCTTAATTTTTATTTGGAATCTTTCAAAAATCTGATCATGTGTTTAAAGGGGGAAACTTAACCTTCAAACTGCACTCCCCAAAAATTTAGATTATATATAAAGCATGTAATTGTAAAATAACGTCACTTCTTTTTCACTTCGATTACTTCTTCTTCACTTCGATTGACACTCCCTTGTTAGCAGCCTCTCAGCGAAGAGGGGGCAGAGGTCCCTTGCCTCCTTAATTTTTAGATTCCGGCTGAGCCATGGTCGAAAGAGGTCGAACCTCTACCCCTGTAAATTCAGAGCACTACCTGTACATTTTTAGAAGTAAATTATCAGTAAAAGAAAGTATTTTTGATCTTTTCCTTCGAGCCGTGCTCTCGTCCGAGAACTCAGTCAATAGAGAAAAATAAATTCCCGATACGTTATAAGAAGCATCAGAGAATCTTCAGAGAATTTAGTAAGTTTTCACGGAATCCTCCGAACCCACCCGGTGGCATAGAAAGAGAAGAATTAACAGTCTGTCGACCCTATAGCGAGAGAAAAAAATTAGAATGTTATAGAAGAAAAACTATCGCGAGAAATATCCCTTTGCTGCCTCCTAACCAGAATCCCCGTCGATCCGAACCAACCCAGGGCCATAGACGGAGGGGTTAACTGTCTGACAACCCTTTAACCAAGATTTTAACAACTGACAACTTCTGCATCCAGGATTCTTCCAGTCTTCCAGACTCTGGAACTAGAACCAACAACCAGTTGACCGGCGTGTCACGACTTCTAGTTTGTCACATTCACCCTAGAACCGGTGTGTCACGACTCCAATTCTCCACGCCTAGTTTTCATCCAAAAAACAAGTGGCCAGCAAGCTATGTCTTCAGGACACGACTCCAAGGATTTCGCCGTAGAAATTCTGTTAAGTACAGATTTTTTTTTGTTTTAAGTAATTTGTAAACAGTTAAGAAGTCAGCATTATTAACAGTTAACTAGTACTAAGTCAGAATTAACAAGAAACACAGTGAACATTTCAGACACCAGTGATACATTTTTTTATTGAAACAGTTAATTGTCACAGAAGTTAAATGTCACAGAGTTAAATATCACAGTTAAATATTAGAGAGTTATTTTCAGTTATTTTCACTATTATAATTAGTATAGAATATTTTTATTTTATGTACCAAACATAATATTACTGTACCTTTGCGTACATTCGAGTGAAATGTTTACATTTTTTATTTTTGTTTACAATTTTTTTCAAATTATTGAATTGAATTGACTTGCAAATTCAGAAAGAGAGAGTTTATAGAGAGTTTATAGAGTTATAGAGATACTTGAAGCAGTTTCAAGTTCCAGTTTCAGTTTTCAGTTTCAGTTGGTTGCATCCAAGAGGGACAACCAAACCCCAGAGATTAATAGTCTCCACTTGATAGCAGTTCAAGTGCAAGTCAGTTTCAGTTGACTTCGCTGATAGCAGTTCAGTGCAGTCCATTTCAGTTAGTTTCAGTTAGTTGGTTGCTTCCAAGAGGGACAACCAAACCCAGAGAATAATAGACTCCACTTGATAGAGTTCAAGTGCAGTCAATTTCAGTCAGTTCAGTTTCAAGATACTTGATAGAGTTCAAGTCAGAAGTTCCAAGTTAGTCAGTTCCAAGTCAATCAGTTCCAAGTTAATCAGATTCAAGTTAATCAGTTTCAAGTTAATCAGTTTCAAGTAGTTTCGAAGTTTCAGTCAGTTTTGAAGTCAGTAAGTCAGTTTAAGTCAGTTCAAGTCAGTTCAAGTCTCAGTCAGTTTCAAGTCTCAGTTTTCAAGTCCCAAGTCAGTTTTCAAGTCCCATGTCAGTTTTCAAGTCCCAAGTCATTTCAATGTAGTCAATTTAATTCAACCTTTTTTTCGTTGTATAAGAGAAAATTAAATTCAACCTCAATTGACCGGTTTGTGTTTTTTTGTTGTAAGAAGGAAATTGACCGATTTGTCTCCTCTTTACATGCAGTTGTTGCATATATACGTAAATATATAAGTGAAATTATATATTTTCTTGTTGTAACAAATACAGATTTACAATTGTTTATAATGATTTTGAAAATTATTGTAATGTATACGTGATGATAATTATTGTAATGTATACGTGATGATAATAGTTGTGTAATAATTAATCGATCGTGTCCCAATGACCTCCTTTTTAAATTACTATGCTGAGGAACATGCCTTCCCTCCGTTTTGTTTTACCCCCTTTAATTTTTTTTCTAAGCAGTGTGACAATGAATGTTTTCCTAAAGAGCAAAGTGCTCACGAAAAGACGTATTGTCAATTTCAGACATATCTCCCCGTTTAGTCACTCAATTCCCCCGAATGTAGTACTCCAAACTTTGTTTTTTTTATTTTAACACCCCAATCCCAGTTGAACCGTGTCAACCAGAGAAATGGTTCAACCATGGTTAATTCTTTTTTGGCTCCAGACAAACCACAGTTTAACCAAAGTTGTGTTTTTTATATATTTTTTAAGAGTATGGACCCTATAAACTCATATTAGTTCATTATAGTTTATAATGGATTTCTACTTTCAATTTTTTTTTTTTTTTATTTTATTTTATTCGATTAATATTAAGTAATTGTTGTTAAATTATTATATAACTTTGGTAATTCGAAAACCTACCGAATCCTTACACACACACACAAATGTATGCACACTATATATATTATATATACACAAACCTTATGCTAAAATCATTGGATATCACAATAAACTATTTCATTGCGTGTAAGTGCTAACTATGCTATTTAATCTTAATAATTTTGCTTACTATACAGGGTGTCCCAGAATTAACTATCTATTTCAATGAAATCGGACAAATTTTTTAAAAACACACTTTTATTTATGTTTATCATGTTTAATATGTGTTAAAAATGTATAAATTTCTAAATTTTTTTCATAATTTTATTTTCATAATTTTTTCATTATCTGGTCCAATGAAAGACCGTCTGAAGTCATAGAATGGCAAAGAGACTCTCCAAACGTTAACGTGTGGTGGCTTGGAATGACCAAATCCAAAATTTATGGAGCTCCATCTTGTTGAAACACAACATTATCAAGAATGCCATCATCAAGAAGCTGTGGTTCGAGAAACTGCTGAAGCATATCAAGGTAGACGGTACCTGTTACAGTTGCTTCCGCAAAGAAGAATGGGCCATAAATTTTGGATTTGGTCATTCCAAGCCACACGTTAACTTTTGGAGAGTCTTTGCCATTCTATGACTTCAGACGGTCTTTTATTGGACCAGATAATGAAAAAATTCTGAAAATAAAATTATGAAAAAAATTTAGAAATTTATACATTTTTAACACATATTAAACATGATAAACATAAATAAAAGTGTGTTTTTAAAAAATTTGTCCGATTTCATTGAAATAGATAGTTAATTCTGGGACACCCTGTATATAAATTTTTGCTCATATATTTATTAAGTTATTTTAACCAAAGCTAATCTGTTCTTTAAAGTATATATATAAATAAATATATATACAGACATAATCCTAATCCACCAATGACCACTAATGATCTAGTTCTTCATGGGATGAACCACTCACTCTCATAATCCACAAACTCAATACTCATGTTCTACGTACACGTATATATACGTATGCGCATTTACGTATAACTTCAACGATAAATCCCTTTTCCCCATTTGGACATATCACCAACCACTACACTCTGTACATGATACACACAAATACGCATTTGACCACAGGTCTATACATCATCCATTACGTAATTCGATTTTTACCTACAATAGTCAATAAAATAAGTTTATAGATTGTACGATCATGGTAACTTTGAAAAATTCATGAACTTTAAAATTTATATTTTTCCATTTTACCTACTATTCATTATGTATGTAATTTTTCCCACAGAAAAATAAAATTTTGTTAAAAATTTAACAATATCAATGTTTGTCTAACTTTATTGTTTGTCTAAATTAAAGTATTAATCCTTTTATTCTGTTTGCATAAATTAAAGGATTAATCTTTGAATTTTTTATATTTTATAATAACTCTCTAAGCAAGTGTCATGTTAAAGATTTGATTACTGTGCATTGTAAATCACCCACCCGAACTCGCTTGTTCTGTATATAAATTTGTAATTGTAAAAACCATTAGTCATCAACTAGTTTGAATTAGTTGGGAGGTTATGTTATTGTATGGTATTAATTGTATTATATTATTGTATTAATATCATTTTAAAGGGAAGAGCACTGTAAAAATGAACAATGAATAATCAATATTCATTTTTACATAACAAAAATCGCTTAACGCGAGTTTGGATAAAAAATTTATTTGTTGCTTTCTGTTTTTGTTTCAGTGTCACATCCATGTTCTTTCTTGACCGCTATCCTTTATTAATTTTATTACTTATTTATTCATCTACCTATTGTCTACTTATGCCCTATCAACCTATCAGTCCATATTTACTCGTGTCTATATTACGCACACAACCTATTGTGTTACGTACCAATATGTGTACAAAACTTTAGGCATTCGTACCTGTTCGTTCAAAGTCGTGCAAACACGTTCGCATGTATTATTGTTTTATTTTTTATTTTTTATTTTAATTATTTCGCCTCTCGCAAGATATTCATAAATGCTTAGGCAAGTGGTCAAATTCCGCTAACCACAGTAAAAGCAAGCGCTTCTGAGCTAAAAACCTCCTTTCGCTTGCCTCGGATTCATAACACATTATCATGCGTTATGTTATATCTCGTGTGTGCCCATGTACTTTGTGTTGTACTAATAACCATATATAAATATAAAAAACATTGTAAGAATTGTAAGTGACTAATGTATTTAATAATGAAATTGATGTACCGTATTTTAATGAAACTGTAATTAATGATAATAATTTATAATGTAATTAATGTACTTTAAGTAACGATTATAATTTAATATAATGTAATTAATGTACTTTAAGTAACGATTATAATTTAATATAATGTAATTAATGTACTTTAATGACGACAATTAACGTTAATAATCGAATGTGAATTGGTTGGTAATTGTAATCATAATTGTAATAAACCGAAGCTACAATGTACTCAGTGATGTACTTGGATTGTACTCAATGTACCAAGAAATTATGTCGCCCTTTAGAAACGTATACTGGGCGAAAATACGATCATTTTTTATTATTATTTTCTTAATTTTTATTTAGAATCTTTCAAAAATCTGATCATGTGTTTAAAGGGGGAAACTTAACCTTCAAACTGCACTCCCCCAAAATTTAGATTATATGATATATAAAGCATGTAATTGTAAAATAACGTCACTTCTTTTTCACTTCGATTACTTCTTCTTTACTTCGATTGACACTCCCTTGTTAGCAGCCTCTCAGCGTGGAGGGGGCAGAGGCCCCTTGCCTCCTTAATTTTTAGATTCTGGCCTGATCCATGGTCGAAATAGGTCGAGCCTCTACCCCTGTAAACTCAGAGCACTATCTGTACATTTTTAGAAGTAAATTACAGTAAAAGAAAGTATTTTTTATCTTTTCCTTCGAGCCGTGCTCTCGTCCGAGAACTCAGTCAATAGAGAAAAATAAATTTCCGATACGTTATAAAAAGCATCAGGGAATCTTCAGAGAATTTAGTAAGTTTTCACGGAATCCTCCGAACCCACCCAGTGGCATAGAAAGAGAAGAATTAACAGTCTGTCGACCCTATAGCGAGAGAAAAAAAATTAGAATGTTATAGAAGAAAAACTATCGCGAGGAATATTCGTTGCTGCCTCCTAACCAGAACCCCCGTCGATCCGAACCAACCCAGGGCCAAAGGCGGAGGGTTTAACATATATATATATATATATATATATATAATATATATACTGTATATATATATATGTATATATATTAGGGTGGTCCAAAACGTTAAAGCAACGACTAAGTTCTCTCCACAAGGTTGGTTTTATGCCTCTTGGTGTGGACAGTATTTTTGCAAAGTTCCACGTTATTCGGTTAATATTTAGGGGTCGCCCCACTTGCCCCCTTTTTGAAAATTTTGGAAAATATATAGACAACTGAATAACTAAATTTTTTTTTGGTTCTCAAAGAATATGAAAGAAAACAGTCAGTAAGACAATAGGACATGATAATGGGTGTATCTTCATTATTTCTTCTGCATCAGAGTCGCCTTGGATGGTATTGGTATCTGTTTTCGGTGGGCGGCTACGAGTTGTAGGAGGTACTGCTTCTGGTCCTCGTTTCGTGTCAAAGTTTCATTGTAGCGTTGTGCGAGAGCAATACCTCGCTCGGCAGCATCATTGACGACTTTCATCTTTAAGGCGCGATCTCTAAGTTCCCTGTAGTTCTTGTCATTTGGCCATTCCCGTGGATCTTTTTGAAGTAACTGGCGCGCTTCCTCCTTACCTCCAACTTTCAAGGCATCAAAGAGGGTCAATGTCCTTTTCGTGACGAAGGATGCCACATCATTTTCAACACCAGCTTCCGCCATGTCGATTCGTCGGGGGCAGCCATTCTTTTGGGGATGTTGGAGGTGTTGAACCATTCTCCTTTTGGTATCAGGATCGATCCTATTATCGAAGAAGGCCAGTCCAATCAGATGCTCCGACAAGTACCACAGGTGGCGTCTTAGAGCTGTCTTCGCCGCTTGTGCAGCTCCTCCGTGTGGATATTTTTCCAGAAGATGCAGCATTTTGAGATCATTGAGAGGAGCTTGTGTCCCCATTTGGCGCTTCATGCCAGTACTTGACGTAAATCAGACTGACAAATAAAGCCAGCTGAGTCACGTTTCGTTCTTCGCGTGCTGTGAGCTTGAATTGATAGTGAAAGAGGTAGATTTTGAGCGCATAAATCGCCTTCGCCATCCATCTCGCGTGGTGCATGGGACCCGGAGCTCGGATAAAGAGTTGACCACCAGTCTTTCCCCCCAGGAAGAGCAAAGATAGTTCAAGGAACTCCTTGTAGTCGTCACGAGGTTGGCTTGCCTGAAGAGCGTTAGGTAAGTAAGTGAGCATCTCTTTTCTCATCTCTTGGAGTTGAGGGTTCTCGAACAAACTGTCCGATGCTGAGACAAATGCTTCGTGGGAGAGAGATGGCCATTCCTTTTGAAATCGCTTAAAAAGGCCTGTTTCAGGACTTCCTGTTGAGCCAAATATTGAGGCAAAGACATCAGCAAGTACGACTTCAAGTATATGATGTCGACAACCGATCCAAACTAGCTCGTGACCCAATGCTTCTTCAATCCTGACACAGGCTCCGCGATGTAAACCCGTGTTTGACGCAGTGGTATCGAAGACGAGACCTCTCACATGCTGTTCCACGTTCCATAATTTCATAGTTTGAAGGCATGCCTGGGCCTGTGCTTCTCCAGTTCCTTGTTTCATCTTTGGGACACCAAGCAGCTTCTCCTGTCCATTGAATGTTATAAGGATTGCTATCCGATGCACATTCGTCTTCTTCCCTTCAATGCCGGGGAGAAGCTTTCCGTCCCAATGGAGAAGGACAGGGTCTTCTAGAGAGAATGATTCTAGGTCTTCTCGAGCTGCCTGTTCTCGCCCACTTTCTCTGTAGCGATGAATAGAGCTCCGAGAGCACGTCATCCCAGACAGATCATGCCCCGCGGCCTGTAATACAGCTCCAGTTACGAAAACAGCATTCCGGTCAGAAAGATTGGTGCGATCCATTGCTCCAATGACTTCTGGAGATTGGAAAATGTTCGTAACCTTGTTCTTGGGACGCTTTGGTGCCGGAGCTTCAGACGAAGAAGGAATCGGAACCGATGGTCTATAGTCGTCGTCGTCTTGCGAAAAAAGGGAAGAAGAAGAAGAGGAAAGATCAATTGATGACACTCCTGCTTCTTCCAAATCTTTCTGTTTTGCTTCATGCCTTGCCTTCCTCTTGGCTTCCTTCTCCATTCTGGATCGCTTTCTGTCCTCTTGTGTAGTCGTTTCCTTATCAATGCCAGCCATGCTGCAAGAATTGACGTCCTTGCGCTGCATGGACAGGAAATTTCGGTCCTCAACGTTGACGATTGTGCTCATGGCATCACTGGTTGCGATGTCAAACAGTTCCTGGATGTCCGCTTTGAAGATGTCTTCATTCATTCTATCGCTGGCACGTTGCCTGGTCCTGTGCTTCTTGAGTGTTTTGTAGCGGTCTAAAAGCTTTGAAAGCTTACGGACACAGGAGTCGATCCGTTGAGTTGGGATCCGCGCTCGGGTCCAGACTTCAATCACCCTCTGGCATGCCTGGTTCAGACTGTCGGAGGTGGTTTGCTTTTGATTGATGTGGTGGTATTGCCCCAAGAGGAGGGCGTCAAGGCATGTAGGGAGCCTTGACGTGGATAAAGTTCCAGTTGCCATCCCTAGAAGCCAAACTTTTGGAATTTATCGAGTTTGAGCCATCGGACCTACGGAAGAAAAAGTACATTATAATATATATATTCAGAGTGGGGCGACCTCTAAATATTCACCAATCACGCTGCAATTTTGCACAAACCATGTGGACACTAAATGGACAACAACCACACTTGTGGAGACTATCTAAGACAATTTTGAAATTTCCCCCTATGGATTTGGACCACCCTAATATATATATATATATATATATATATATATCAGGGATGGGAGACTGAATCGAACTGGAATCGATAAACTGATAAAACCGATATTATTTTATGAACTGAAATCGAAAATAAATCGAACTAAAAATTTTTTTTACAACTAAAATCGAAATTCGAACTGAAATTGAAAAACAATCAAAAACTGAAATCTGAATTCGAATAGATTAAAAATAACAGTTTTGCGTTTCAGTTTTGAGGAGCATTTGGATTGCAAAAAATATAACGTGAATTAATTATTTTCGATGTGGAACGGCTTTTAGTTCTGTTAGTGTAGAACGGCTTTTTTCTCTTTTCAGATTGATTTTAAGTCCTCAAAGAAACAATTTGTTGCCCGAAAACACTGACAATAATTTAATTGTTCGTTTTAATTTTAACATGCGAGTTTACAAGGTATTTGTATTTTGTATATAATAAACAGAGGTACATTTAATTGTTTTATTCCCCTTTCTAATACTATTATTTATATATTTTATACATGTTGTGCGCTTTAAAATTTAAAAAGTGTACGAATTAATAAAACATTTTGAAATGAAAGTTTTTTGTTAAATAAAACTTTATGTGAAAGAAATGAAGCGAATAAGTAAAAAAAAAAGAGGGGTGTTTCGTGCTGATTCAGTTGGCTATAGATGCTTACATGTTTAATCATATAAAAGTAAAGGTAGTTACTAAAGGAAATTCTCTCTTTGAAAAACAGAAATCGAATGCAAATACAAATATAAAATTAAATCTGAATTTGTCAGTAGGGTGGGCCCCCCCAAAAAATAATATATAATATAAATAGTACAAAGAATTCTTGAAGAAATCTGAAAAAAAACTGGAATCGAAATTTGAATTGAATCGAACCGAAAAATATAAAACTTGAATCGAAAAATAAACTCAAATCGAAAAAAATTTAAAAACTTAAATCGTAACTGAAATCGATATTTTTGCAAATTTAAACTGAAATCGAAAAACTGGACTTAAAAATTTATCAGTTTCCCGTCCCTGATATATATATATAGATATGTGTAGAGACAGACCGGAAATTCCTTTCCTCGCCTTCTCAAACATCTGTGAATCACCAGAGAGCAATAAAAACACACTGGTTTCAAGGAGAGAGAAGCAAATTGTTTTTCCCAAAAATGTCCGCGAAAAACTACTCTTTTTCCGAGCCTCTATATTATATAAGCACGAGTTCACTAAAAATCGACCTCAATTTTCTCGTTGTTCCTTCTCGTGAATCTCCACTTTCACGTAGCACCGTTCGATCTCAGCTGGCCTCAGTCCTTCAAGCAACAATTCGCCAACACAGGAAGTGAATCACCACTTGAGGCGACCTAAAATTTCATCCCACCGGAAGCAAACATCACTCTACTGGCGTCATCCTTCTAGCCTTGGCTTCACTCATCCTTCACCACAATTGGATCGGCGACCTTTCATCAAGTCTATCAACGGTCCTTGAACACGTTCTCCTGCCGGTAGGCCTGTACGTCCTCAGACCATCTCCGTCGAAACGCAAGACGGCAAACCTTCACGTAGGCTCTCTTCTGTCTTCAGAGTTATCCACATCAAAACGCAGGACGGTAAACCTTCGTGTAGGCTTCTTCAGCCTTCACAGTTATCTCCGTCGAAATCGCAGGTCGGTAACTTCTTGTAGACCCTCACTCGGCCTACAGTGTTTCGTTACGTCGTGATAGACTATTCCGGATTCAAAGCTGAAAAGTTCACAAACTCTGCTTAACCGAGTAGACCAAAAAGTTTCCCCAAACAACCGGCAAAATAACTTTCCTATTACGACTACAGTAGGCTTGTTCAGTTATTTTCCCGTATTCAATTATCTTACCATATTTGTATCCGCTTGTTTATTTGCTCATTTATGTATTTTATTTTTACTTGCCTAGTCCGTTTACTGTACCACGCCGTACTTTCACTACCTCAGGTATTATTGGCTTAATTACTTATTATTTTGTGTTCACTGCATTATATCTTATTAGCCTACCTACATTACTGTTTCTTGTCATTATTATATTTACTTAACGCTTATACAGTGTAATCATTTCTTATTGTTAATAATCACTCACTTGTGATACAGCACAATTACCGTCACAGAATTGTTGATCACTGTGAACAAATAATTCAGTTATTTTTTTTAATTAAACAAAACAACAAAGTAATTTCTCTCTCCTTATTAAATATTGTTTGTTTGGGCTGTGCCCTGAACTGGTGACCCTAATTATTCATTTCAATTTAATTCATAAACTATAGTAAGCCTACTTTCTAAGCCAAATCAAATTGGTGATGCGTAGGACACTATATATACACATATAATTGGTACATTCTCAAGTACATATACATACATTTACACAAAGATACACTTCTGATATAGATTCAAGAAATACTGTATACTCACTCAGACGGCCACAGTATATAGTTAAAATAGAAAACAGTATATAACTGAGATGGAGAAAACGCCTTCGTTTAAAACATACGTATTACAATGACAAGAAGAAACCTCAAAGACGTTCCTGATATTAAACTAGAGCATTTTTTTACTTACTGTAGCAGTAAGTTAAAATTGGATAGAAAAGCATAAAGCTCTCTCCCCACCCTCCGCTCCCTATCTGCTAGAGGCGGGTACGGAAAAGGTTGAAGAAATACCTTGACCCTGGAAAAGTAACCAAAGATATTTTGCAATAAAGTGGAGAATATATAAACTATCTTTACAATTACGCTATGCACACATAGAAATCGTACACTAATGAGTAGCGTTGTATAAACTAAAATAATAATATATTTAGGCTGATCGTATATCATCTACTTGGTATCATTACAAAAACCTCGAGCGTATGGTTTTGATTTTATCCAAAATATCTACAGCTCTATTTTCCGAAGTACCGGACCAACAAAGACCCCATGGCGGCCCACTCTAGGCTAACCCCAAAAGGATTAAGAGAGAGGAAAGGTCAACCACTCCATGTCTACACCTATGTACGGCCAAAGCCATCACGCAGAAATAGAAGTAAGGCTCCTCTCCCTCTCATTCGCGTGGGTCACACCCGTCAGGAGCACCCAGCCATCCAAGAGAACGAAGGAAAAAAAATACTGACCGCAGAAACGAAACTCTAGCTCAGCTAATCCATGTCAGTAGGATGGGAGCAAAATGGGAGAGTGCAATGTAATTGCAAATGTTGCAAGAGTGCCACCCCATCCCCCTTTGTTGCAAGGCACTCCATAGTGCCAACTCCTCCACCCCACCCCCCTTTGTTACAATGCACCCCCAAAATGGGGGAGGGGATGTTGCAACTTTGAGGCGGAGTTATCCCCCAAGCTGCAATGAACCTAACCAAAGAGAGAGTAGAGAGGAGTAGAGGTGTTCGCTCGGCAGCTGCCAAGCGCATATCAAGACTTCAGCTGAGTGACCGTTGTCTTATAGGACCCCTAATCAGCCAGTTGGCTTAATCAGCCAGTGCCTCCATGCATCATCAGCCGCTTGGCTTAGAAGGCTGAGTTGCCAGTTTGCGCTATTTATTTAATTAAAGCATATAATCTGGCTTAATCCGCCAGTTGGCTTAGAAGGCTGAGTTGCCAGATTGCGCTGTTTATTTAATCAAAGCATATATTCTGACTTGATCAGCCAGTTGGCTTAGAAGGCTGAGTTGACAGTTTGCGCTATTTATTCAATTAAAGCATATATTCTGTCTTAATCCGCCAGTTGGCTTAGAAGGCTTTTTAGAAGGCATAAATGGGCTGTAGATATTAATAACCTCCGAACGAATTAAAAGCGTACATACACTCACCGACTGTGCGCCCATAAAGTCCCTATTATCACACACACATCCACACACACAGAAAAAAAGCATCACCAACAATCGTCTAAGTATAGACTTTTAGGAGCTCTTCCCATCAACAGCACCAGCACATGGTGAAATAAGGGCTACGACTTTTAGGAGCTCATCCCATCAACAGGAGATGAGGGCTACGACTTTTTAGGAGCTCATCCCATTAACACCACGTATCCGATATGAGGGCTACAACCAAGCATCCAAACTTAGACGATTGGTGGTGAAACCAACAACCCACCATCAGCCAACTCCTGGTAGACCGACAAGGTTTCTAAATACGACCCAATAGACAGACCTATTAAACAAATAGGACCCCGTTATTGCAAAACTCGATCATATTGTTTATTTCCTTCTCTCACCACCAGTTGGCGTATCTGGTTGAGTTGCCAGATAGCAATATTTAATTAAAACATATATTCTGACTTTAAGCCCCATTTAGCTTAGAAGATCGAGTTGCCAGATAACGATATTTATTTAACATATATTCTGGTTTAGAAATCCGCTTTAGAAACCAACCAATTGATATAATTAAATACCGTGTACAAACAAAAAGGAATAAATAAAACGCCAATACATCATTCTCTTTATTTAGGCGAATTTAATGGAAATAAATATACATTGGGGTGTGTGTGTGTATATATATATGATAAAAAATAATAATAGCATCATTAACGGGAAATATATAATCAAAAATATACAAAACGGTGCATTATCAATATATTAGTACAGGAAAAATTTATACAGTTATATTAAATATATATAATCAGAGATATACAAAACGTTGTATTATTAAAATAGTAGTACAGCAGGAAAAATATACAGTTATATTAAATATATATAATCAGAAACATACAAAACGTTGTATTATCCAAATATTAGTACAGGAAAAATATACAGTTATATTAAATATATTAATAATATACGAAACTTATAATCAAATGCATATTAGTACAGGAAAAATATATACAGTTATATTAAATATATTAATATACGAAACGTATAATCAAATGCATATTAGAACAGAAAAAAAAAAAAATATATATATATATACAATTTAAATATACATCCTTTATGTTCTACGGTGCCAAACGCTAAACTCACACATAATAGAGTCTACATCCACATCGCTATTACTTTGTAAAACGTGGTAAAACCGTCAAAGCATCACTTCACCGTTTAACTGATACGAAGGCCTATACTCGACATAAATGACTTTCATATCATTCAATACTATTTTTGTGCCCACTTTACACCCGGCTGGCAAGTTATCTTTAAACCCGGCTAGAATACAATAAAAAGCACTCACAAAGAGGTCATCGTTAACCACAACCTCATTATTAAATACAAGTTTATAAAAAAGCCTTTCCAATCGAGGGTTTTTTCTTACCGCTCCGAGCTTTTCAATCGTGAACTCTTCTTCACACTGCATAGCGGCAATTGAAATAATCTTCCTAGTCGTAACGACAGCTATTCATTATATAGAGGTACAGCTCTTCAGGATGAACAGTGTAGGTGAGCTCAGCCCTGTACCGCTCAAGTGCTTTGTACCAAAGTTCAGGATATTTCGAGGAATCTAAACCTTTTAAATAAGCATCCAGCTCTAGACCATTCTCACCTTGTTCATTCCTACATTCGATAAATCTGTCGAGCAGAGCGGTGTATGCGTATTCAAGAACCTTGTCAAAATAAACCATATCCGTAACACGAGCGTCTAATATAGGTGATTTCAAACATTCTGTCGAGGATGAAACGGTTTCGCGTAGGGATAAGAACGTTATTATCAGCTGCGTTCTTCTACATCAGTCGTATATCAATGTATGGCTGTTCGTTATTTATACACAACGTGCAAACAACGGCATATGAGGGGGCATCACTAATCTGTTCTCTTCTTGTACCTACGCATGCAGGCATTTTATAACAGTCCTCCACCCACTTCTCAACTATCACGAAGACTCTATTCATCTCCTCAACACTTAAATAAATAACATTACGTTTGCTTGCTTGCCTGCAAATCGTTTGAAGTACATAGTTAATGGTGCCGGTTTCACGCCTGAACAAGCGCAATGACTTCGTCACGGAGACATCGTACGAGGCGTTGAGAATGCTTCTCAAAGGAAGTTCCATCGTATTCGCACGTCCACTCGGTGCAAGCTTTGAGATGACTATGAGCCACAGGTTGCCAGATCGGCTCGACGGGGCGGGATGAGTCACGCTGATGAAACGCGTATGGGTTTGTTCGAACTCGTATGTTCCGTGAGGTACACGGGTGGGCGGCACGGGAACGCGTCACACTGCTAAAGCGTGTACAGGCTTGTCCGAACACTCTTGGACAAACAGAATTTCCCGAAACGAATTTAATGTTTTATCACTCACCAGACGTTCATTTCTACACACTAAACATCTTCACAAACCGGCGCACTATTAGAGAGAAACATATGCTCATATTTGGCCATTTTGTTTAACAAGCGAAACTCGTCTCTAAATTCTGTTAAAAACTCACACAGCCCATTAGCCACAACCTCAGTATAAACCTCGTCATGATATATATTAATATAGTGGTAAAAATACTTAAGCTTCTCCATGATGACAAGATTTACATTTTCAACCGTAGGGTACGAGTAGTCGGTATGGTGTAACATGATATAATATCGCCTATCACACCACTCATCCACAAGACTCACTATCCATAACCGTTGCTTATCTTCTGAGTGTGTTGCTTCTTCTACTTCGTGGTATATGTGAGCCTTTATAAAGGTTAGGTCTATAACATACTTCAGTACATCGTCTGTACTACGGAATCCTACAACGCCCTCGCCAGAATACCCGCCCGTAGAATATTTGAACATCTTGGTCCTTCGCAAGGCTCAATGTAGCTTTAAAAGAGGCAAAGGATTGGGGAATAGGGAGTTTTTCAGTATCCACCACATCTATGCACTTTGCCGAATACCACTTCATAAATGTTGAACACCCAATATTAAATGTAGCCATTACTATTTTTCTTCTACGCGAGAGAATACGCGTCTGAGCTCAAGGGTATACAGATGTCAACTCAGCACGCAGGAAAAGAGGCATGCTCAGGTTGCGGCAGGAGTCACGTAGCCTGTCTTACAGTGGGAGGGGCTTGACTTTTTGCTGTACACACGCACGCACGCAAAGGAGAAAGTGAAGCGCTAATCGAAACATGATTTATTTAATAAACGAAATACGAGAAATAAATAAGTTAACAATAGACATATCAAAGATTATGGTAGCCAAAGGGCACGGTATCATAGCACACCCAGCTAATCTTACTTTTGAAAAGGATATCTACTTATGGTTACAATTTATTGTCACTCTAACGTAAAATTATTCCCATAATGTTTTTGTCTGTTTCCATCGTGATTATTTCAGCATATATATATATATATATATATATATATATATATATATATACATAAGGTGGAGATTTAATATTTTTCTCGTTAAGCCAACACCGCTGTAGGACACAAAACGAATTATCCACGTTACAGGACCGATGCGGAACTCGGTCGTGTTATAGCTACTTTGATGAAAGGGGAATAAATGATATGGATGCTTCTCCGCACAACCAAACCTGTGATTATTGAGGAACTAATGTAAGTATTTTTGAGGTTAAGAACAAAACACATTGTATTTTCAATTATTAAATGTTAGAAAACATGTACAAAACGGGGTCAGTATCCGTTAGATAAGTCTTAATGGCTACAGTTACAAATGTATATACAACTTTACACAATACAGATATAAACCTTTGCACATTACAGGGGGTACTAACATAAGGAACCTTTTATTAATCTGTCTGCATACACTTTTATCGTTTATCTCTGTGTCGCACAAATCGAATAATTTAAAAAAATTCATAAATACCTTCCCACGTGACATGTGCAAGAGAAATAAAATACAATACAATCTGCATGTTTCAGTATAATATCCTTGAAAGCGATATGGATTCCAAACAATCTCAGGCACATGTAATTGCGCGATAAACTGCACAATTACCGAATCATTCCATGGCTGAAATCCGAGTGAATCAAAATAATACATTCTTTCCCTATTTTTAAAATAGATTGCAAACCAATGAATCCGCTCATCCTCTACAATGTCGGTGTTAACGATAAGCCCGTACCAGTTTCTCGTACTCGGCAGCTTCAATATTTCATTCTTCGCAAACACACTCTCTGGAGTGTATTCGCATCCATTCTAAAAGTCTGTGACCACGTTCCTGAAACGATCAACTTCTATTAGTGCCTGTGATTCGAGGTACACGAGTACACTTATAGGCGCGTCTATAGGCTTGGCAAATTCCAACCTGACTGAGATATTCCCACTCTTGTGTGGACTTAAATGTGTATCTGCGCCAGCAGACAAGTCAGGCGTAATATCAAATGAATAAATGTTAAATTCTCCGACAAATTCTTTCTGCGTTACACCAAAACCAAGTTCGTCACAGGCGCCTGTATTATGAACCAGACTACTATATGCTCTCACGCAGAGCGAGAACACAGTGTCTGATGTGTAGTCCGTAATCATGGTCCCTCCCAGAGCGAGGCAATTTACGTTAACACATTAATCGCCAAAGGCAAATATTTTAATATTTTTAAGGCCGAAATTCTCGAATTTAAAGGCACTCTTTTTATATTTTCCATTCGTTGAGGCGTGGTCCTGCATTCCAATTAATATCCTTTTAGGTAGAACTCCAAGGGCCACGTTTTCTAGTTGCTTCGATGCCAGCCCTGCGGGAACCGTGTACAGTTTGATCTGTACCCTGTTAATTGGGTATTTTACTGTGGCGTGTATTAAGTCTTTCTCAATTTCTATTTGTTTCGGGGAACTTAATTTCACTCAGCGTATACGCAAATACGTTTCCATGATGTGTATCACAACGGGTTTCGCGCCTTCTTGATCAGACCCCAGATTTATACAGATCTCATGAATCGTGCGGTTAAGCTTCAACTTCATATCCACCCCGTTCAAAAGCAACTTCTCCTGGAATGTGAAGTCTGTATGCAGGCGCCCAAAACATTCATATATTTTTTTTTAGAATTTTTAAATTTATCCTTTATTCCATTTTCATCTTTAGTGTGGTAATATCCCTCGGCTGTTAAAAAGGTGTCCTTCGCTTCTTTTGAAAAGTTGAGGACATTTTCCAGATAGGCTCATAGGTGGTAGTACCCCGTTCCTGCCGAGATGTTAACCTGGTTTAAATACACCTCACACTGGCTGAATATGGAGTGAGAAAAGTTGGTTTCAGGGTAGGCAGAGTAACTATCATCGCAGTCCGTTCGATCGGAATGGGCTATACGCAGTTTAGCGTACATATGCATGCAGCTCGGTTCAAAAAAGTAAGGGCCTCAGCTGGGTATCACGAATTCTATAGGGGCACTGGGTGAACTAATTGTGTTTAATGGGTTAATTGTAATAAAGTCGCTGTGCTCAATAGAGACCTGAGTGGGGGGCATATCAAAGAGGGACAGTTCCGATTTACAGCATTGTGAACTACACGGATGGATGAAACGCGCCATGACGAGTCAGAAATAGTGCCACCTCCTTCGACAAGTATTAGTCAACCTATGATTCGTGAGAGTAGTGTCCTCAGCTTATATCATTTAAAAAAAATGAACAGCCATAGGTTTCATATGCTTAGAACACTTCTTTTTTTATTTCCTTTTACGTTTATCGCCACGTGATGGTAACCCCTTCTTCCTGGTAGATCTCTTCTTTCCGCCACCACGCATTTTTCTCTTTGCATCTTTGATGATTTCATCCCGTGTACGATTTAAATGTTTTTTTTAGAGCTTCTTTAGGTTTAGTGCCACCCATTATGTCTTCTGCCGCGTTAAAACCTGTTTGTAACGCCTTCCGTCCTACGTACCTGGCACCCCTCTTCAACAGTGGGACAGCGGTGCATAGTATGGATGAAAAAATGGACCCAAGTCCGCTCCCACGCTGGTGTCTCACCCCTCGCCCGACTGTGAAAGGTCTTCGAGTCATTATAAACGACGAAAGTGTAGTTTCACTGTTAAGCTCCCATCACCGAATGGGAAATTTTTTCCCTCAATCGTTCTTATATATATCGAGATGTTGGTTAATAGATTAGTCGCAACATTCACATGATGGGGCTTGTCATATGTAATGCTCAAACTTTTCCCTCTATGGTTGGGGATATGTGCAATGCGCAGCAGGCGCGCCTGGGTGTCCTCAACAAGTTGGTCCTCTACGATATTGCTCTAAATATAGCACATGTCTGGGGGCGGAGAGCTTTCACCCAATTTCTCCATCTTCAATTGATACATTAAGCTGGACAAGTCATGCTGTGCCTCGTGAAAGGTATCTCTTTGGAGAGCTGCACTATATCGGCCCTCAGCCACAATTGTGAACAGTTATTTATCTTTAATATTTCTACTAAGCGTTGACTTTAACTTCATTGTGCATGCAGGCGTGTCTCTGTTTACGATTTCAAAAAGTAAATCGTATGTCAGGCGCGACCTTTCAAGACTCTTGTTTAACCCCTTCACAATGTCCATGGCTGTAACATAATGCTCGATTCCTAGCGAAATATTTGTGCTATAGTACCGTTCCTCACCGAACAGGACTGAGCGCACAGTATTGTCTAAGGTTATGCCTAATTTTTCGCACTCATCGAATCTTCTAATGATCAGAAATATGATTTGTTCATTTTCAAGAGTTCAAAATTTGGTGGCTAACTGGAGTTCACATAACCTCACCTCATACGAATCACGACCCAATTCAATGGGCCCGTGGAGTTCTGTCACAGACAGGGATGAGGAGGACGGGAGTGTGACGTAGAAATGGTTAAGAGCCATATTGTATACTATTTAAGCTTCAGTATTGCATCAGCTTTTATATAGGTGTTGAAGCTTTCTGGGTAACCCAGCCATTTCACCAGGTACATTTTTCTCTTTCCTGAACCTTTGATTCCTATAATTTTCTCAATTTTAAACACATTTTTTCCTACATTAAATGCCACTTTCTGCAACTCCTCGCGGTAAAAGCCTCCTGAGATTTCTTCTCCATTCAAATCTTCAACGTAATACATCATTATCTCACCTTTATTCCCCGAACGCGACAGCCCTACATAATCATTGATTTTGAAACGCGCAGGGTGTGATGGCGGCGCTCCATTTCTTCTCACCTCTGGGCGCGTACCTCTTTCTAAAACCTTGTTAGGTATTGTGCCGATCGTACGATGGTGTGAGCGTTGTAGGATGAGGCCAATGAGCCGAGAACGTTTATATATCTGTATGTGTTTTTATGTGTAAAATATTGGTGCATGCGCTCTTTTATGGTACGTTGGACTCTTTCAGCTAAAGAAGCCTTATGTATAGAAGTGGTAGTGTAATAGCTGATATTAAACTCTGCCAGCATGTTCTGAAAAGTGCGTCCTATAAATTCTTTCCCCATATCCGTACAAAAATAGCCAGGAATCCTGTTTTCTTTCAACATCAACGTTTTGGTCGCTTTAGCAACTGTTTCAGGCGATTTATTTTTCAGGGGAATTAGCCACAGATGTCTGGAGAATACGTCTATTATGAATAGGATGTAGCGGTAACCATCGTTATACACTGAATATCTTTGCATGTCTGTTAAATCCGCCTGCCAAATAGAGTCAATCGAAGCAGCTGTTGTCTTGGCCGTTTTAAACCTTTTTCTCACCGGTTTATGAAGTGTATAATAGGGTGGAGCGAAAAATACTTTTTTTCTAGTATGAAGTTCTAATAGTGATTAAAAGTTGCATTTAGTGGACGAAATAGGCCTGCCAAAATATGAGTTCATTTGTTTAAAATTTTCAGCTGCCACCAGGGGGCTAAATTTAACACAATTTTGTGTAAAAAGGAAAAAATGCTTCTATTTTAGGTTTGTCAAACTATTATAAAATTTTATCTTAGAATTATCTAATAGTTTGATTAAGATTCTTAAATGATAGAAATTCGTTTTGGAAAAATGCCTTTTCATATGCTTAATATCTTCAGCTGCCACAAGAGAGCTGAAGTTAACACAATTTAGAGTAACTGAGTCATGTTGAGACTACACTGAATGTTGTGGGGGAGGGTTTGGGGAGGGTTGTGGGGGAGGGTTTTGGTGTGAAGGAATTTCTTTCAGGAGTCATTAGAACAGTGTGTTAACACTTGTCTTCTTAGGTAGTAGGCTTAGTCGCTCAGTTGATCGGAGAGTTTTTTAATATGATCGGAATATTATAAAACTTTATTTTAAAGTGATTTATATAGAGATAATATTGATTTTATTATAAAATGCTTGTTATAATGTATTATATAATTTTAGTTTATTTATATAATATATTATATTTTATATAATATATTATATATACTTATAAAATATATTATATATTAATTATATAATGTTTTGATGTTACAGGATATTTTGTGATTGTGAATTTTTCTTAAAATATTATGGCATCAAATACTAAATATAAACATTTCACTAGAGAACATATGAAGTGTGCCATATTTGAAGTACCTTGTGAGATGAGTGATATGCAACTACCAACTTATAACTGCATTATGAAAGATTACCTGTTCACAAAACATTTAGTGAAGGAGCAGATGAATAACAAGGAGCCTTCATTTTCTGAAATAGCAGAGGCAGTTTCCAAAAAGGTAGAAAATATTTGGAAGAAGGCCTCTTTGCCAATAGTTTCACATACACGCGTTTTACAGATGATGCGAGTGTACCATGATAAATACAGGTCCTTATTAAAGCCATACAAGTCACGCAAGGATCAGCCTAAGTACAAAAATCAGCTTGAAGAATTTGAAAACTCTTCAAAATGCACTTTGTTTGACATCTGCACCTGCAAATGTAAGGAGTTTAGGAGATGCTCATGTGAAACGAGTAAGAAAGTCCCTCCAAAAGAGCAGGATTTTTTAAATGACCAACGAACACGCAGAATAATGGTGATAGGAAGCATTGACATAGCACACACAAGACGATTACAAGCAAGAGAACATCGAAAGGAAATGGAAAAAGCACGTCTGGAATCCTCACAAACAACTAGTGCTGCTATAACCAATACGTCCAACTTACAAATCGAAACAGAGACAAGTGAACTTCAACAACTAGAAGAGATATCTGAAGATAATGAGGAAGATACAACCTCGACTCAATATGTAATATCAGAACAACATGCGTGAGCCACTGCCTTCATTAGCAATTACTTGTGATAGATTTAAAATGTCGGACAGAGCTGGGGCTGCTATTGCTTCTGCAGTATTGGCAGATCTTAAAATTGTTACTCCCGAAGACAAAGGGAATATTATAGACAGAAGTAAGCTAAGACGTGAAAGACAAAAACAGAGAAAGGAACTACAACAGATAGGAGAGCCAAAAACTATGCAGGGATTATACTTTGATGGCAGAAAGGATAAAACAATGATTCAAGTCCAGGAGAGTGATGGCTCTAACCACCAAAGAACCAAACGCGAAGAGCATATCAGCATAATATCTGAACCACACTCTCTGTACTTTGCACATGCGACACCTTCCAGTGGCAAAACTAAATACATTTGCACAGCGCTAGTGAATTGCTTGAAAGAAAGGAATGTTGATATAGGGAACATCGTTGCAGTTGGCTGTGATTCGACAGTGGTTATCACTGGTAGTATTGGAGGCACAATAAGATTACTGGAAGAAGCCTTTAATAAGCCATTGCAGTGGCTGATATGCCTTTTACACCTTAATGAACTTCCATTGCGCCATCTGTTTCATCACTTGGATGGTACCACTACTGGACCAAGAGCATTTTCAGGAGAAATTGGCCGAGCACTTTCAGACTGTGAAAAGCTTCCCATAGTTAACTTCAAACCCATTGAAATTCAAGAGGACATGTGTGAAGTTGATGTAGATGACATAAGTACTGACCAGAAATACCTTCTTGAAATTCACAAGGCTATATCAAGTGGAACATTCTCAAAGAGTCTTAGTCATAAGAGTCCAGGCAATATATCACATTCAAGGTGGCTCACCACAGCAAACAGGACTCTGCGGTTATATGCAAGCACAGAGAATCCTTCAGGCAATTTACAAGAATTAGCTACTTTCATTGTTAGGGTATACGCACCAATGTGGTTTCAGATAAAGCGTAAACCATTATGCCAATATGGTGCTAAACATATGTGGCATATGATTGCAAGAAGCCGGTATCTCCGTGAAGAGCTTAGGAGAGTACATGACTCAGTCATTCAGCGAAATGCATATTACGCAAATCAAGAAAACATTCTCATTGCAATGATAGCTGATAAAAGGGAGCATGTGCGTCAGTTGGGATTTAGGCGTATCATAAAAGCAAGGGCATGCATTCAAGAAACAGATGTTATCAGGTATTTTAAGGTGCCAGAAATAAATTTTTATGCAAAAGACTATACAGATCTCATTATGTGGCAAGATTTTCAGATAGCAGAACCACCGATAACCAAAGGAGTTTCTCTTGATGATATTGAATCATGCATCAAACATGGTACTACTCTTCATTCAGAATTATTTCAGTTTCCATGTCATACACAAGCCGTAGAGAGATGCGTCAAGCTCGTTACAGACGCTGCTGGATCAGTCTGCGGACCTACAAACAGAGACGGTTGGATTCGTGCTACATTAGAATCAAGGAAAAAACAGCCAAAATTTGACACAAAAGCAAATTACTAAATAGTCTTCAGCAAGAACCCTTTCTAGAGGGAGGTTGGTTGGGGAAAGGGTGGTAACTCCGCTAAGGCACGAAATAACGTTTCTTAACTGTCTCAAGCTAGTATAAAGGAGGAGAGACATCCTAATTTATTACTGTTCCCTTTTTCAAGTAAATACAGAATCATACTTAATTGTCATTTTTAAGTTAACTTCAGCCCTCTTGTGGCAGCTGAAGATATTAAGCATATGAAAAGGCATTTTTACAAAACGAATTCTTATCATTTAGGAATCTTAATCAAACTATTAGATAATTCTAAGATAAAATTTTATAATAGTTTGATAAACCTAAAATAGAAGCATTTTTTCCCTTTTTACCCAAAATTGTGTTACCTTTAGCCCCCTGGTGGCAGCTGAAAATATTAAACAAATGAACTCATATTTTGGCAGGTATATATCGTCCACTAAATGCAACTTTTAATCACTATTAGAACTTCATACTAGAAAAAAAGTATTTTTCGCTCCACCCTAGTGTATAAGCATCCTGTTCCCGCAAAAATCTCTCAACATCTTTTTTCCTTCCACCGTGAACACCTCTGTACAATCTATTAACGCCGCCATAGGAGGCGGGGTTAGAAATGTCATAATAGCGTTTACTTAATATGTTAGCCATTTGCATATTTTAGAGGCACGTGGATAAAGCTGGCCGTTTGTTCTCTTCTTTCTCCTCTTCAGAGACGCTGCTTCTGCTGGGCGCGATGGTGTACTCAGTTGTGACACATGCGAGACTTGATCCAAGTCTTTTAACCTATTCAGATTACCTATCAATGTTTTGGGGACATTTATTTGTTGTAGTCTTGCTTTAATATGCTTCCTTCCTGTTGGCGAGGGTCTGTCCCACTTTCTCACCAGATAATGAACAATATCAACGATATTGGATCCTTGTACCCTTGTTCCTTCAACAATGACCTCGCCTGTATCGGTCCACTGTATGATGGGGTCCGCACTCAATAGATTATAAAGACTTAAACCTTTATTCCTCAATGTATGTGGGAGGCTGTTTTTTAGCACATGTTCGATGTGTTGTGCCCCGTTGCTCTTTGGTTGGCCATCGTCAGGTCCTGTGTCGCTATGCTCAGCACTATTCGAGCTGTGCCTAATAACCACGAGGAGCTCTGTAGGTTGTTTATAATCTTCGTACTCATGAAGAAATTTCTGCAAAGCCTCTTGGTACAAGATCCTTTTCTCATCAGGTGACTTTTCACTGTTTAATAGGGATAGCAACTCGTTTTCCATTCTTTTAAGCCTACTTTTACGGGGCTCTAGAGTCGTGTCTGGAGTCTTTGAACTTTGCAATGAAGCATACACCTCTTACGGAATCATAACCAACTTCTTCATTATATTAATCTAGTCAGTAAAGAGTAAAGGGCCCAAAACTGAAAATAAGATGGGCAGGAACGATCCTCCTCTTTGTACAATAAAGCGCTTTTTCTTACCCACAGTTTGACTTCTGAGAGGGCTTCATTGGCACATTACATTTTATAACATTAAGACAGATTTCACAGATGCATTTTAAAAAGTCAGTCGATATTTTTAACAAACATCTGTTGCAGCGTCCGACGCAATGGTTGATAGATTTTTATTAATTCACGGTATTTCTTTAGCCGATTTGTCATTCTGGAATATACACCGTTTCAGGCTCGCTTGGGAATATATTCGTTGTTAGAAGCACCCTAAACGTGTTTCGCGGGTGAAAGTCACAAAGCAAATATCTATAACGCTGGTTTGTGGCCTCTTTATAAACTCCAAAAACTCCTTACGCTGATTCGGGAACATTTGACTGATTAATACCTCAATTTGTGATACATCTCTACGTTGCGCGAATAAGACTAGATATTGTGTATTTAGCGACACATCGCGCATGTACCTATTTTTGAAAAATAGATTCTGATTGATGAAGAATACGCTTATGTTAAGGTGGTGGGAGAATACTGTAAATATCTCGGCAAACGTTTTATCCATCTCCAACATGAGGTCGTCAATTACAATGACTGTATGTTCATTTCCCGTTAACGAATTAACGTCATAGACCCCCTTGTGGAAAAAGATTTCCTCTTGGTACTCGTTGAACACTGATTGGCACGTTGAATAGCACCATATAACTTTATGCACAAATTTTGAGAACATCTCGCCCTTTTCTTTAATGATTTTAAGCATAAACACAGTTTTACCACATCCTGTAGGGCCAGATATAATGCATGTGGAGGGGCTTGTGAACCTGAATTTTTCTACAGAATCCATTTCTAACACGTCACACTCCTAAGTGGGACATTTACAAAATATTACAAATATTGAGTGCTGCTCCTTATATTTCGGATCCCATGTAAAGCTTTAGGTCCCCTCCGTCATACTTGGATGTTGCGATTAATAATAAACAATAAAAATAAATAAATAAATAAAAATGTTTAATTAAACAAATATTTAAAATTATACTTTTTATTATTTGCAAAACAATTCCAGGCTGGAAATTTGATAGCACTGTAAAGGAGAAAAACGTCTAAGTTAGCCTTAAATTCGATTTTATGTAACGAAAACGTTATTTACTTTGGGTAAACTCTACTAGGGACGATTACAAAATATAATAAATATTTAAGTGTTGACCCTTATATTTCGGAGCCCATATAAAGCTAGGTCCCCTCCGTCATACTTAGATGTTGTGGAGGAGCTTAAAAAGTAGAGAAATTGCGAGGAAATTCATTTTTTTCTCGGAACTGAAAAATATCAAAACTTAATCTTCCGTTTCGGGAAAATGTCCGTTCATTTCAATGAGTTAATTTTTGTATTTTACCCCAAAATATATAACTTAGTAGATCATATATATATATATATATATATATATATATATATATAGTTGAATGCGCCTCGGTGGTGTAGTAATGCGCCTCAGTGGTGTAGTGGTTAGCGTCGCTGACTACGAATCCATCGGCCCCTGGTTCGAGACCCGACGGCAGCCGGCGCGCAGCAAAGCCCAGCTGTTCATCCTTCCACACAATAAAGAATGTGGTTGGTAGATAAATGGGTACCCTAGGTGGCCTAGTGGTTAAGACGCTGGGCTGCTGATGGGGCGTGGTTCGGATTCCACGTTAAACTGTAGGTCTAAGGTGGAGTGAAAAGCTTAACCTTCGTCAGAATGAACAGTTCGGGCGGAAGCTAACCAAATGTGTGTATATATATATATATATATATATATATGTATCGATGCAATTTATAATTCTTTATTGATGATAGCTTCCAAGCTTCTACGAATTTAACAATACACAGAATTAGTCGCCTTGTGAAAACGTTTGTTTGGGTAGAAATAACCTTTCAGTCAACGGTCGGCTTTGGAACTAACAAGTCGTGCGGCTAAGAAGGTGATTTGTGTATAGTTGTAAATTTAAAACAGGTGCTACGCTACTGCCCATCGCATTATCCCATTTTATCTAAAAGTGCTTTCGGTATAAATGAAGTTTGTAGTGTAATAAGCGGATGCATATTATTCCGCCCGTTTCAAATTATAACGGATTCCACTCTGCCACGTATTAATAAATTACAGCGAAGCGCGTGTAAACAGAATGATGATGGATAAAGAGAAAATGAATAGAAAGTAGAATAAATAATGAAATATAATAATGAAGGAATGGGCCCTTAAAGAAACTAAACACAACATTTTAGTGGCAAGCGTCGTTCCTTTAAATAAATATAAGAGCTTCCCAAGTCGCTTTATATTTCGGCCATAATTGTTGCTATCCATTTTATAGCATCAATAAATATTCCGGTTGGATTATTTAAATAGCAAGATACATTGTGTTACCCCATTTGCGAGCAATTTCGCTTCTCATTCCTAATGAAA